>VWYO01000533.1:824512-851209 GCA_013400275.1 Rhadina sibilatrix | reverse complement strand
TTTTTTTTTTTTTTTTTTACTGCAACCAATTGGACTACCTGACATTAATTTTGCTGGCTATCTGTTGACAATTGCTGACTCTCCCTTTCTTACTGATAACTGCTGCCCTACTGCCAGACTGCTTTTTGGCTACAGATTAAAAATATGAACCCCAGGGAAACTGGGTGTAGGTGGAAAGGGAGAATAGCATTGAGCAGCAGAACAGACTGCTACCCATCTTTTCCCACAGCTAAGAAATATGGAGGGATTTAAAGTTTCTGACTGATCATGAAAGCTCTCTTCAGGTTTCTAAACTTTATATCATATCCTCATACAAGGATATAACACATATTCTGGGTAAATAACAAACATTTGTTTCCAGCAGTCTGTGAGCTAGGCAAGATCAATCTTGCATGCCAGGGAAAAGTCCACACCAAGAGTTTTTTTGATTTATCTTTAAAACCTATTTAATTGTAAACATGAAATACTTTTTTTTAGGATGCATATAATATGTGACAACTGCTTAAAAAATGAAATGTCTCTGTGACCATAGGAGAACTTAAGCACATTCAGTTCAGGAGAATTATTTTGGGGTGTTTGTGCAAGTCTGTTTAGGAGACAAATAGAGCACATTGTCTTTTTAAGTCTAGTGGGAGAAGAGTAGACATGCCTCTCAATCACATTACATAGGTTGAGTCCCTCTGATCTCTGTAGATGTGATAGTGCTTGCATTACAAGGGGTAAAGGACATCATATTCCCAGAGACAGGGCAAGAAATAGATGTACTGATATATTCTTGCAACTTTTTATTTTGCACAGAGAATAATTAAGTAAACTCAGAAACCATTTTCCAATAGAATATTAGTGAGAGAAATTTTATCTTTGAGACTGCAAAACAGAGGTCATTCAGGAGGAGCACTGGGCTAAGAGTGAAATGGCTGTTCTGAGCTTAAAAGATCAGAAGCCTGGAAGGTGGCACAGGTTGGGATGGTCATGACTGAGAAACGTGAACTTTGGTGCAGAGGCCCCCATCTCAGCCTAGGAAAGAAGTGTGCAAGAGCATAACCACTTCCCTCAACCCTTGGCCTCATCTGTGGCCAAGAGCAAAGGAGAAGTGTAGAAACAGTCTCACCGACATGCCCTGGGATTTTCCTGTGCTGTTTGGGTTTATGACATTTGCTGTATAAAACAGGAGCCTTTCATTTGATTCTCACCCTGTGCCCCTGACAAGCATGGGTGTATGAAACCACTCCAACTGAAGTTTCTTTCTTTTTTTTTTTTCTTTTATTCTTGAAGACTGTCCTCTCTTCCCAAACCATCTACTCCACTGGTCCAGAGTCCCTCTTGGAAGAAAGAAGCTTTACAAACCAAAGTAGACACAAACCACATCCAGCAGAACAACTTTAATGTCAACATTAAGGAGGCTGTGGAACAGAATGGGACAGCATAAGGGGCAATTTGGAGCTCACCCCACTCAGCACAGCAGAGATTAATGCTATTTTAAGATGGCTGCCTGCCGTGACTTGTTGCTGTTTCTTCCTTATAGAATGGTTTACTTAGATCCTCTTGGTTGTCTTTGCCCTGAAGGTTGGGTTTGTCAGACTTCTGTTCTTCTTGTTCGTCTGGACTCTGCAGCTGGTTCACATACTAAACTTTCACCTTAAAATTTAATATTTTTAATTTAAAATAAACTGGAAGTGCAGCTAGCCTTGAAGATCTAACAGCTTGGAGTAAGCTGCACTATGGGGATATATTGCTGAGGGGAACTGTGACTTTAGCAGTTACTACATTGTGTTGTGTCTTCTCCTGCCCTGCACACTACACTTACTGTATGATGGTTTTCAATCCATTTTAGCCTTTCCATGTATCAGTTGCCCTGTCTGTAAACCTGGAATAGCAACTTCTCTTCCTTTATCTTTAATTACCATAAAATTAATGAAGGGCTTGAAATAAAAAACAAAGCAAAATTAAAATATACAAACAATACATGGGAATGCTGAAAATGCTTAAATATTTTGATCTCTTTCTGTCACACTGGAAGGGTCCAGGTATTTTTCAGTATTTTCCTGCTGTTTTCAGGAGGGGGTCTCGCTGAACATTTTGCTCCACCCTCAATGCCATGATCATGAGAGTTTAGAAAACCAAAGCAATTTGCTGCCCTGTTGCTGGGCCACACTGCTTACTGACTTACTTTGGACACCTGGAAGATGTTGTTTCTTATTGGCAGTTCTTGGCTGGCAGAGCTGATGATGCGTGTTTACAACACAGGCTGCTGCTGCTAAAGCCAGTACCTGGGTGAGTTACTGTGAAATGAGAATGTTCTGGCACCATGGGAGCGGAGTCACTGCAGCAATTTCGGGTGCTAGCAGACAGCATTTGCTGAAACTTCTGCCAGAGGTGAGCAGTAATGCTGGATTTCTACTTGGATGAATAACTCCTGTAACTTTGACAAGGTAACAAGTAAGTTGTGAGAGATCTAGGAGGTCATCTTGCAATAATACAGAATTAGGATAATTCCCCTTCTCCAGGTTTCTCAGCCTGCAGAGACCTTATAGGGTTGTAAAGAGCAGTGGCAAACAAGAGGCTTTCAGAGCAGGGACAGTGTGACTGAAAAATACTGTAATGCAAGATATTGCCCCTCCAGCCAAACAGAGGCAACAGCAGAGAGCTGAAGCAGCACTACTGACTGGAATGTGTGTCTTCCCTCAGCCAGTGAGGGTTTTCACAGCTGTGTGATTCTAAGAAGCAAGTCCTCTTCCTAAAGCCTAACTTAGGCCAGAAAAATCTGTCTTAGCTAAACTGATTCTGGAGGTATTAGAAAACAGGAGTACTTTTTGTTTCTTAAAAAAAAAAAAAAAAAAAAAAAGAGACTGAGAGAGAGAAAGAAAAGATGTGAGAAACTATGAGGCTGGCTTAGTGTCACTGCCAGTGCAAACTAACAAAACTCTGATGGTTTCTAAGAGGTGGTACTAAACATGAAAATTACTTCCTACACTTACTGCTATGTGCTTCTGGGCTGAACAAGCTTGAAACCTAAAGGCAAATCTAAGGCAGAAAAATCTTGACATTGCTGTGTTTTCCTTTTAAGGAGAACTTTGGTATTTTGTATGGACAAGATGAAATGGCTGAACAGGTTTAAATCTTTGACTTTGCAAGAATGAATCACATCAGATGTAAAAGCTTCAACTGTTCAAAACCACAGTGCTTGAGGTAACTGGGTTTTTTTTTTAACTTCACTGTAGAGTTGAGCCAACTTGATCTTATTTGAACAGGAAGAAGAGGGATAATCAAATTTTAAGACATGACAATGTATGAACATCATTGTACCACTTAGCATATTCCAGGCAAGAAATGTCACCCATTGTTAGCATTACTGTTGAAGGACAACAATTTTGTTTGAAAGAGCTACAGGCATTAGAAAATTTTCACAGGTCTTGGTAAACAGTCAATTGTCCATATTTTAAAATATTCAAACCCTGCTGCTCTTCTGTTTTAAATTTCACTTGTTTCACATCCCAATCATTCTGTCTGGTTAAGCCTGGTTTGCAGGTTAGACCATATGGAAGTCACTACTTATTTTTGTTTTGATATGCTTTGATAGATTTTGTTAGACCCAAATTTAGGAATTCCCTCGGTTTTAGGGAAGACCTTAAAATTTAACTTGAAATCAGCAGAAACTGAACATGTTTCTGTGTATTTCTTAGTAGTGTAATTTGAAGTACTGCCTTGCTCAGGATGTTTTAGTATTGTGAAATTTTTAGACTCAGAGAATGTTTCTCAGGGCTTCTGCTGGACCTTCCCTACTTTCCACAGGAAGAGCTGTGCTAAGTAATAGCATTACCTGCTCTTTCCAGACCCCATCTCTGGAGCCCTCTTGATCATTTCCCTACTCTTCATGTAACAGGCGATCTCCCATCATGTACTAGTGAGTTTTCATGGATCCCCCACCTGGCTAATCTCATGCCCACTGGGTGGACACTTTGTCTGCAGTCCTTACCACACCAGACATGGGATTCATACTGCATGTTTCTCTCAGGTATTTAGACTTTTCCATCTGGTCATTCTCATTCTGCAGTAGCTTCTCCAGGGCTGCTCTATGTCAGGTCACAGGTATCTTGCATTCAGCTCTGTTTCAGTCTCTCCTTCAACACCCCTATCTCTCTGCCTAAGCAGTAAGGCAGCAAAACCATACTTGCAATTATAGTTACTTTTCCAAAACTATGTGTGCCCACACCTAGCTATCAGTTTCATCACCATTAGATCTCATTTTGATAGCTAAGTTTCCTGTTTTTCAAGCTCTGGAGTGCATTGCTTTGGCCTTTTATAGTAGCATTTGTCTTTCATCTTCATGACTTATATTGTAAACTGGAGACAGTTTTTCCACTAGTAGTCACATCAGGCCTGTAAACACAGCTAAAGGTCTGGTTTTACTGCCATAACAATCAAGAAATATGCATCCTATTGTCCTCAACAAATTGCTTCTTCATTCTATTCCTCTCCCATAAAATTTTCAAAATCATTGGTTTCCCTAGCTCCAAGTAACCTTGTGTTTGAGTATAATCTGTAGTCTAGGTGTATGATTCTAGATACATGGTCTTGCTTTTGGCTGCATTAAGTCTACTAAGTGTGGCTAAGCAAAGTTAAATAAAGTGGTATAAGAGTAGGAACATGTCAGGTCTCTTACTGCTTGGCTCATCCCTCTACTGTTTTACAAATTTACATGGCAGTATTTTGCTCCTTTGCTGCAAGTACCATGTACCATCAGCTTCATTTGATTAACATAATTAGGAGAGTTTAAGGAAAAATATCTGTAACTTTAAGGATATTAAAAAGGCCATCAACAATTTACTGGTACTATACTGATGGAAATATGCACTATTATGTCTGCCTCATCACTTCCAGAACTTGACTAGCTAACTTGAATTTTTTTTTTTTGCATATAAAAGAAAGTTCTTATCCTCATTAACATATTTTCCACCACTGCTTTTACTTTTGCTGTGATCATTCTGAGAGCACTTTCAGAGTGTATCATATAAATATGGACTCTTTGCATAATCTAATATCAGTTCTGAATTTAATGCAAATTCTCATCAAAAGGAAGCAACACTGAAAGTGCTGCAAAATTCTATCACAAATATTTTGGTCCAAAATTAACCACTATTCCTAAGCATACATGTGTGATGAAAACTATTGCAAGAATCTCAGCATATTTGTATTTTAATCACAAATAGTGATAACTAGGGAGGTGATGCCCTTTCAAGTACTAGAGGAAATAAATACTATACAACCTAATTGTTACTGAGAAGTAAAACAAAACAAAACCAACCAAAAAGCAAAAAACGAAAACAAAACAGGAAAAGATGCAGTGAAAGATGACAACCACAAAAAAAACTTAATGAAGTGAGATTCTATGGATAAGTGACCAAATTTTCAAATTTTAATCAGCAGTTACTTGATTATGGAATGTTAAATACCCTTATAAGTAGCTATCTTTAACCACTGGCGCAAGGCTTGCCCACCTAACACCAAAAGCAGCAGCAGACACCAGCAGCTGGCAAATCAGGCCAGAGGAAATACACACCCAAAACAAGGGATACCTTCCTCTTCAAGGAATGTTGGTCGACCTACACCAAGATATTTACAGGGCTGAACCATCCTTATCTGTCCATATGCATGGACATGCACTGATGTGCATACACTGAACAGAAGTGATTGGTCTTAGAGCAGGGTAACAGGGTAAAATTCAATGGACTACTTGAAAAAAGTAAATAATTGTTTCCTATCTATGAGTTAGAGGCCCCACATTGCAAAAGAAAATTACAAGATCATGAACAAAGAGGTTAGTTAAGAAATCTTTAGGAAATACTGAGAAAGATTTTGGATGACTGGTTTTTTTGGTAGCAAAAAAATCACATCTCCCAACTATTTTCTTCTTTTACACTAAGCTGTAACTCTCCTCTGTAATATTCCTGATGAACAAAGGTGTTTATGTAAGCTAGGTGTAACACTGCTGCATGATCTACACCTATTATAAAAACAGCTGAGGATATTTTTTTTACCTGCTGATAAAGAGTCATCAGCATATTGTAATGCTGAAATTAGAAAAATTAGAAATATTCTAATGCAATTTCTGATTTTAAAGTCTACAATCAAAAAATTCAGAGGATGAACAGTCACAGAGAATGCCAAGGTCATGCAACAACAACAGCTCAGAGAAAACATTTAGGTAAAGGTCATTCTTTAAAAAAAAAAAAACAAAAAAAACCCTAAGCATGTACTAGTTTGTAAAATACAAAAAAAAAAAAAAAAAAGTACAGGATTTTTTTTTTCTTATCCTGTTCAAACCCAAACGAATAATTACTGTGAGGGGAAAAAAAAAGATCCAGTAAGTGAAAAAGTGACAAGTTTTGAAAAGGAAAATGCCATCTGCCGTAGCAAGTAATTTCTAGAATGTCCTGTGATTTTGCTATCCTAAATATCATGTGGCATGAAGAAAAAGTGAATGTGCATCAGAAGTGCTGGTGAGGGCACCAGGCAATAAAAGCAAGCCTGCAGGGACACTTTCTTGGTGTGGCACAGCAAGTGTGGAGTGTCTGAAGCAATGGTGTGTCCGGGGCAGACCTCTCCCTCAGAGCTGGTCCTGCCACGCTGCCGGGAAATCATGGGAGAGGAGCAGACACTTGCAGGGCCTGAGTCAGATGCTCTGTGTCTAAGGCTGGCTGAGACATGGTCCAGCCATGCTTTACAGGCATTTCACTGAACCCTCTTGTCCTACAATTTGTCCCAGTTTTTCGGTTTGTTTGGTTGTTTATTTCCCCTAAAAGTAACTGCTTTCAAATGCTGGTAATTTGTTTTATGCGGAATTGCAAGGTGGGAGCATTCTCTGTAAAAACATTTATTTTTAAATATTTTTTCTTTTTCTTTTTATTTTTTTTTTTTTTTTTAAAGGAGTATGACCTCACAACATTCATTTTTACAGAAGAGGTTTATGATTGATGTCAAAATCATTTATATCACATCTGGAAACTGTTATAAATAACATATAAATAATGAATAAATTGTTCAACAGTGATGGTTCCAAAAACTTCGAAACATTAAGATGTGTCTGTTCCCCTGAGTCTATCACTCTCTTTAGCAAAATAAACAAGATTTTGCATTTTTGAATATTTTAGAAAATCACTTTTCAGTCTTCCATTTCTACATGAAGTCCCCATTGTTCCTTGAACTGCAGGAGATACATTTCTTGGTCCTCAGATGGTTCACCAGATACCTCTTTCTCATAGAGTCTGAGCAAAATTCCTTCTTCATCGGGATCATCACACTCAAATACTCCTTCACACACCTGATTTTCAACACTGGACAATGTAGGAATATACAGTCTTCTACTGTGAGGATCCCAATCAACTAAAATGGTCTGCACACCTTCCTTCTCTGTGAGGCCTCGTGTGATTTTTTCCAGCTGATGATAGGATGTCTGCCCTGACTTTTCAGTATCCAGGTCCATGAAGTTGATACGTGTCTCACCTGGCAATTCATCTGCTGCATCAACCACCTTAAAATTAAGTTCCTCTGTTTTCTGTCCCAAACAAAGGTCTGCTACCCCTATCTCTAGCTGGGGGGAATATGGTTGTCCTGTTTCCATATCAACCAAGTCCCCCAAAGTAATCTGTGGCTCACCTTGTAGCCCTCCAGGGGCAGAAAACTGCTCTTCTAGTTTCTGACCAGGACTGAAGTCTTCAGCCCTTACATCATGTTCATACTCTACAGCTCCTGCATTTTTATCTCTCCAAGTATTCTGTGTTCCAGACCGGCCACGAGATGCCCAGTTTCCAATTTGGTCCCCTTCCACTGAAGTATCTTCTTTGAGTGAAATCTCTTCACGTGAAATATCAAGCAAATATTTTGCTCTCAGCCCTTGTTTAGAGGGCAAATCCTTCCCTTCAGTGTCATTGTAAACAGTGTTATAATGAGCACTTTTCCCTTCCGATAGACGACTGGATTCCTTACAGCCATCCCCATGAACAGTGATAAGGTTCACAACTATTTTTTCACTTGGTATGAAAACCTGTTCCTTGCGTTCATCAGTGTACTGCCATACCTGGAAAGTAAGAAATATTTTGAGTGAAGTATAAAAAAGATACCATCTTGCTACTTCTTATACCATCTCATATTTTTAAAATGTAAGGCTAGGTTAGACCTTATTAGGAGGTTATTTCACCTTAGGGAAGAAGAAAGTTCATCATATAGACATTCATGAGTGACAATATGCTCCCCCTTTTTTATTCTATCTAAAGTAAAACTATATTATGTGCAGTTTTAATATCCCTTTCCTCCCCTTCTCCATGTTAAAATAATGGTTAAAACAATTCTGTCAAATATGGGTTTTGTTTCCAAACCAGCATAAACTCAAGACTTTGGAGAAAACATCAGTCTTTTTTCTTGGACCAAAGATTACTGAATCTGCTCCACTCCTTTTAACCAGTGAAGAGAAAATGCAGTCACAGCTGGTTCTCACAGGCAGTGTCAGGTAACATGTTAATGTATAACTTACAGAGAATAAAATAACACCAGGCTTCCTTTCAGAGAGGGAGCTACACATCAGGTTGAAGCACAGTAGTACAGAGACTGCACTGTGCAGTCTGCCACAGGTTGCTTTTGTGACTCTGTGCAAAATAATCAAATTAAACGATAGGGATCTTTCTGAAATGAGTAAAATTTTTGACAGGAATCAACAGTGTGTGGGCACTGGTGGAGTGAATAGGAAAAACAACCAGAAAGTGCACTTCAGTGCTTTCAAGCTTGAATGGATGACTAAGACCACTAATGGAGGTACCAAGTTGTCTGAAAGGTCAGACAGGTCAGAAGTGCTGGACCAAAAAAAATGGTTTATTCCATGTCCCCCCAGCACACAGGGTGCACAAGTGGAACTTGTATGTTGGGAAAGCCAGAGAGCTTCATTAAAATACCAGGTCTATATTCATTTGTTACCTTAACATTGACTGAATCCAGAGGTGGAGAAATAAAATTGAAGCTCCATGTTGGTCATTAAAAAGTGCAATGAACATAAAGAAGTACCCAACATTCAAATAACATCTTTATTGGAGTAAAAAATTCCTGGAGTTAGGAGTTTGGTCTGCTACTGAGTGGGAATTTTTCGCTAAGTTGGCCTTCACGCTCTTGGACTTTAAAGAGCTCTGTCTTGTTAGCTCCCCAAGAGACCAAGTCATTTCCCTGTACCATGACCTGCATCCCAGGAACAAAACATAAAGAATAAGACAGAGACAGACTTTTTACTAGGGCCTGTAGTGACAAGGGACAATAGTTTTAAAATGAAAGAGGGTTCATTTAGACTGAATATAAGGAATATGTGATGAGGCACTGGAATAGGTTTCCCGAGAAGCTGTGGATGCCCCATTAAGTGCAAGTGCTCAAAGTCAGGTTGGATGGAACTTTAAGCACACTGATCTACTGGCAGATGTCCTTGCCCACATCAGAGAGGTTGAACTAGATACCTCTGAAGGCCCCTACCAACCCAAACCACTCTGATTCTGCAGTTCTGAAGTAAAACCAGTGCCTTGTCAAATGCAGGAGGTGTTTCTCTGCACATCTGAACACACTGCAGCAGTAGCTGCTCCAATCCTTCTGAGCCCTTCTGAACTCACAGTCCCTCTGTGAAGATTTCTCCTGGCACCTCTGCACTTCTCTAATCTTCTTCAGCAAGATCAGCACGTTGAAACCAACTCCCTTGTATCTCCCATCCCACGGTGTCACACAGATTGGATTACCATTGAAGTCTTCATTCATTATTATAATTGCACATTTATGGTTGAGCAAGTTGCTTAAAGATACCTGTGAGAAAGTTCTGTTGAGCTCATGAGCTGGAAACCAGTAACATTTCATAGACTTTACATATTCTTTCTAAAACTCAATGAACTTTGCAGCACAAAGAAATTTAAGAACATTTCATGTTTCAAAAAGAGTATTTGGGCTGTCTAAATAACAGAATGTGTTTGTGGTTAATACGTTTTTGGGTGTTAGGAAATGGCACAGTATTTCAAAGTATTCTTGAAATCCAGTTTAAATTATCTGTATGATGCACATGTGTTAAATCCTTCACAATCACAATTAAGTGGACAAATCTGGTAATAGCTAGTACCAGTCCAAGAAAACATCATGGCGTTTCTGTACTGCTTAATTGTCTTCCCTTCTTGTTTCTGAATTCAACAAATTAATAACTTTTTTCAACTGACTTTGCACAGTGCTTCATCTTAGATAAATTTATGGAGTTCTGGCATCCTGACAGACCTTGCCTAGTGCACCTCAGACCTTGCTTAAGGAAGCGACTCTTCCCAAACCAACAGCTCTGTTCTATCATTGTGAACTTGAGTTATTACTCTGTTTTTCTAGCATTTGATAACCCTTGATGTGGTTTCCTTCCTTCTCTTGATCTCAGTGGCAATTAGAGCTTCTCTTTGGAGCTAGCCAGTTTCCTCCAAGCCTGCTTGGAAGCCTGGAAAACACACAGCTCTGCTGTGAGTGCTGAGGTTGCCAGTGACCTCCTGCAACAGAAGACACTTACCAAGTTTGTTGGATGTTTTTGTTTGTGGATGTGAATATACTTGTGTACACAACAGCATGCCACAGAAATAAAAAGGAGAGACAGCATGGTAGGCATAATATATCCAAATGTGATTGTTATAGTCTCCTCTTCTGTTTTATCTGTTAATAAAACAAAAGTTTTAATGTATGTAGATACTAATATGTGTGTTCACCACATTGCATTTTGGATACAGAATGCAAATATTTTAGATAAACAAGGAATTTGCAGAAAATGAAAAAAATTTGCTACAGGACAATCATTACTATTGTCTAAATGACCAATTAAATTCTAAAAAGAAGTAACAACATCTCCCTTAGGTTCTCCTGTTGCTAACTTCAGATTGACCCAGCTCTGCCACTCCCAAACCACATTCAAGGAGAAAAAACATTCTCCATGCACTAAAACTCAAAGAATGCAGATACTTTTCTTCAGAGGTACCTGAAGAAAAGACTGTACCTTCCAGTCAGTCCCAGCTATGCTTTATTCGAGGCAAAGTTTTTTCATTGGTACAAGTGCACAGAGAAGGGAGAAACCATGCTAATAAAAAACTCAGTAATTCAATCATCATGATTTTTTCTAACTTGCATTTTTTTATTTTATTTTTTTTAATTTACTTCCTCACACATACCTTTCAATGTAGTAATGCAATGTTCTTTGGAGAAGCCACTGTCCAAAAGTGGTGTGGTGACATGTATCTGTGCACTGACACAATAAGCTGTTCCAGGTTCTAACCAGGGTACAACCAAGGTGTTGTTGCTGATGGAGAAGAACCACTAAAAGACATTAAAAAATATTTCCCCCCCTTTAACTCCTGAGGTACAGAAAGGTCACAAGCATATACATTTTCTAGAAAGATTGATGCTGTAAGAGCTGCCAGCTGCATCCTTTTCTTCCAAATGCAATCAACATTCAAGTTATTTTTTAAGTCACATCCTCTCTGATTATTTTCTCTTCCAATCAAAGATTCATGTACTAACACTGAACAATTTGCATGCTTCATATGAAGCAGGACAGTTGGCCACTACTGGCCCACATTCTTGTGCTGACGTTGCAATAGAGTTAAAGCATCACTCCAGCCCAGTCCTGACACACAAACTGATGGCAGGCACATGGTATGGTTCCACAAAATATTTCAAACTGGGATGTTCTGGAAAAGGTAAGAGTCTTAGGGTAACAGGGTTTATGTAGATCTTGGAGTCCAAAGTAAAGTAATTGCTATACTTCCTGTACCTTTGTGAAAAAACCCTCAACAAACCAGCCAAACAAAAAACCCCAAACACACAAACACAATCAATCAAAACACCAAACCACTTCTGTCTGCTACACATTGGCTCATCCCGGCATTCCAAGAAGCACAGAGCACAGATTTTATAGGAGCAGTTCTACAGCCTTGTCAAAGCTTACCCGCTTCTTTGTTTTTTTGTTGAGGACAGACACATTGTACTGCAGGCCAGGATACACTTGAAGCAGAGATATGGATTCTTCCTCAGGACTTCTCTTCCACTTCTCAGGAGCAGTCAAAATGATTGAAATAGATCTGTCAGTAGAAGATACACTTACCATGGGTGGATCTATTTTAGCTGGAAAAATGAACATGTACAAAAAGTAGTCAAATTCAGCAGAGGCATGCTGGTTTGACCAGTTTCATCAAATCAATCATTTTACATTTTTGCAATGTTTGGGGGAGTCTAAGTAGAGCTTTGAACAATTAATTTATATCATAGAAAATTATTTGATCAGATAACTAAGAGGATCTTTGCAGTGAGAAAGTGAACACTGACTTGGAATTTTGCCAAGGAATTCCTGGGACTTTACAGGATAAACAACCTTGAAACTCAATTTACTAAAATAGGCTGAATTTCCAGTATGTTCTTAGATTATCTGGCACAGATAAGAAATATTGGGCTCTAGAGTATGCTTACTGATTGGTTTAATAAAGCCTTTTCAAAATCAGTTATTTATACTGTGAATGTGCCACAGGTTTTATTTGCCTTGAGTAAGGCTTTACCATAGCATTATAAAGAATTCAGTATATACCAGACTAAATACTTACATATCTATCTATCTATCTATCTATCTATATCCAAATTCCAATTTTATTATTTCAATTACTTCTGTCAAAAGCAGAATAAAATAATAAATGTGAAACAACTGCAAAACATGTAACTTGAGGCTAAAATTAAAATATCATACTCTGTGAAGGCTCATTCAGTCTGAGCACACATTATTAATCAAGGCCACTGGACATCTGGCTGTGTGCTTAGCTCTCCTTACTGTCTGTTAGAGGGTTGAATCGTGTGGTCTCCATCCAGTCAGAGCATGTCCCATTGAGGAATGCTTTAACACTTGCATAGTATTGTTCTTCGTAGTCAGAGGTCTCACTGGAGAGGTCACACCATGTTCTGTTTATATTCCTGCATTCTGGCTTTCTAATCCATTTGCCAACACCGTATCTATATTGAAAAGAAAGAGAAAGGAGCTGTACAAAAGATATTTCTATTATATTAGTCATGTCATAATATAATTTTCTCTGCTTTATTATGACTGATAAAATTGTTTCCGTGTTTAACAAAAATCTGAAATTTCAAGGAATACCAGATTCAGCTGAGATGAAGCATGAAACTTCCTCAAGTTTTTAATGAAAAATAAATTAGAGTAGGCCTTATCCAGAAGAAGCCAGATGAAACTAACTGGGATGTTAGTGACACCAATCTAAGTCAAGCTTTGCCTGTGCAGACCAGAGATCTCTCAACTTCAGTCTCCACAGCTTTGGTTTAAATTCTAAACACACCATAACAGAGACAGGACAATTATTTATATGGAAACAAAGAGTTCAGTCAGAATGGTCAGTGACTCATCCTCAAGGAGGGGGGACACAGATGATGCTCAGGGTCTCCATAATGAATGACAGGAGACTACTCATTCCTGCCTGATGCCTCGTTTTCTAGTTTAAACACAATGAACTTCAAAACCCTTCTAGTTGAAAAAAGGCCATATATCTGCTACCAGCAACGCCTCCGTACTGACCAGCTCTTATACACTGGTAGAACAAACCAAGTTTCCTTGGAGAATTCCTGTTTGGATTTGCTCAGAAACCCCTGCTCCCTAAATTCACATTAAGAATTCCCCCTTTGGCTGCTAATTAGTAAGAGCGTGTGGCAGCTCCTGCCTGACTGCCTGATCACTCACCAGCATTTCCCACCTATCTCAAGGCCTTGCTGTCCTGGGTGGGTAGAAACACGAGTGTTTTTGGGTTCAGTGTGAAAAATGGCCATACCTATGGCTACAGACTCTTCATGGGCCAGCTGGCCCTTCAGAGTCAGTGCAGCCAGCTCTCTCTGAACATTCTACCTCCCATACAATAGTCCTGGTTTCGGCCAAGGACAGGGTGATTTCTTGCAGTCACCATGAGGAGGTGGAGCCTGGAGCTGTGTAGGCATGGCCAAAAGCCTAATGTTATTCAATACCATCTTTGATCACTACCAGGAGCATGGGAAAGGGATTCTCTCCATTCCAAGAAGAAAGATGTTCCTTTCCAGTGCAGGAAAGGTGGCGGTGTGGTAACACCGGTCCTGACCACAGGGAGCGGTTTGGGTGGCATGGCTGTCGAGCCATGCACTCTCTTTTTCGGGTCGAGCTCTGCACTCTTT
The DNA here is from genome assembly GCA_013400275.1 of Rhadina sibilatrix. Lineage (NCBI taxonomy): Eukaryota > Metazoa > Chordata > Aves > Passeriformes > Phylloscopidae > Rhadina > Rhadina sibilatrix. Next base: position 836,980 of record VWYO01000533.1, on the reverse strand, counting down.
TTTGTACATTTTTACATTAATATTGCTGCTGTCACTGCTCATTGTCTCACCTCATTGCTGTTTCCAGTAAATTGTTCTTATCTCCATCTGTGATCTTTGCCTTTTTGTGCCTCCAACTGGAGTGGAGGGGAAGCGAGTGGCACCATGTGTTTTTTAGCAGAACTACTGAATTGGAGAACACCATTTCTAAACTATGACAATAATTACTGTTCACTCTGTAACTGCTGAGCACTCTCAAGTTACAGGAAACTTCTAGACATCAACATTCATTTAACTATTCTGAAAATGTTCCTAGATTGAGGGAAGTGTAACTATTAGAGGTAAAGATTGTGAGCATTACATAACCTGTGACAACAGTGCTACACCTATTTAGAAGTCAAATTTCTATCACTGCCCTTCAGAATGATGCAGTGCTCTCTCAGAGGGAATAAAAGAAATGGAGTCTGTTTCTCATGAAAATTCCTTGATACCCTACTAAGGTGCAGACCTTGACAATGTAAGGGCCTGATTCCAGCCACATTACTTGGTTTTGTACAATGCTTGGTAACATTGGTGTATTTTCTCCTAGAGAGGCTTGCTGGATCAGAAGAAATCTGGGGGTGTGGGTCTGTCATGAAAGAGCAATGACACACTGGGTATTATTAATACTCATTGAATCATACATCTCCATATCCATTTAAATGTGTACAGAGGACGTATGCAAACAGATACCAGTCCACAGCACAGTTCTTCTTCATCCTTCTCTCTCATTATAGGAGGAATGGCTGTGAAAGCTTCCATAGTACTGCTTCCTTCACTTCTTTCATAGGAAGAACACCTCCTTATACATTTTTTAACTTGGTGTCAAGTAAACAGTGCCAGAAACAGAAGTTAAAAACCATACTGCTTAAGTCTAGCTCATACTTTGGTTCTTTTTTTTTTTTTTTTTTTACTTTATATCAGCAATAGCTTGCATGAAGTTGTCTTTTCTTTTTACATTATTATTTAAAATTCTAAAATCAAAGTCAGCGGGAGATAAAATAAGCAAGCCAACTTACACTGCATACTTCACCTTGTAGAGTACTCCATCCCCTGTGCCTTCTGGTGCTGACCAGTGAAGGACATTCTTCATATTTATAGATTCAAAATGGACATTCCTAGGGTTGGGCAAAGAACAATACAACTCTCCTGAGAAAGAAAATAAGAAAGGAACAACAAGCACTAAGAATCAGCAAACACATACACTCCCAAAGTAACCAAAAGAGACAGTTATTTTTAAAAAGGCCACAGATTCTACCTTTTTTAGCATTCAAAGTATAATGTGATTGACTATGGAAAATCAATATTTTTACAAGTGTCCCTACCTAGTGCAGTCTCAAATTCCATCTTCATGAGTGTGGTTTTTCTCTAGCAAAAATGGCTTTGCCATTTATGACAGGCATGGAAATAAATATTCAGGGACTGGAAGCTAAAACTAGAAAAGTTTGGTCTAAAAGAGACACACATTTTTAAAATTGCAACTGTATTTGAATATCAGAAAAATTTAACATTGAAAATTTAAAAAATATCCTTAATACTTCACTAGAATCATCTTGTAGCTGAGTGGATTTTTTAAAGGCAAACCAGGCATTTTTTAAAAAGACACACAGTCTACTGCAAACACAGCTTTACAAACTGAAGTATGACTTTACTGGGGAGAATTGGACTGGATGACCACAATGGACTGGATGACCACAATAGCCCAGTGTCATTTGACCATCCCTTCTGATTCTCCAGAAAGTCAAAAACAAATATCTACTGTAAGGTCACACATCTAACTTGCTGTTCATTGCACCTGCTTTTGAAATTAATTAACAGGCAAATTTGGGTATCTTAGGAAGACAATTTCAGATCTTTCTAATACCTACCTCTAATAAATGTCATGGAGGTGCCCACATCACTAAATTGCTTGCAAAACGAAGCCTGTGGGCCCAGGGGATGAATCCCAAGTTCAAAGTTATGACTCAAGCCTCAGCTACTCCTGCCCTGCTCTGGGGGAAGCAACCCTGAGACCAGCCCTGAAGCTGCCACTGCTGGGAAGGAGCTTCCCATTGCATGTAGCCACAAGAACATAATAGGGAAGAGAAAAAGTGACTCTGTGGTTTTTCAGGACTTTTCAAAACCCTTTAATCTCCTCTGGGAATGCAATTCTAGTTCTTGAGATAACAAAAGGAGGTAAAGAAAGGGGGAAATAAAATATATCAGCACAAACAGTGGGAACCTGTTCAAATTATTAGTCCTTGAGCTGTTACTTCTGTAAATAGACCTCAGGGTATTTTTGTAGTATATTTCACTATTACTAAAGCAATAGTGTTCATCCTCCTGGGTATGTAATATATACTTGCTTTTGTAAGCAAAATCACCACCATTTTCCTGATTAATGTGCAGACTTTTGTCTGTTTTTGAGCCAAACAGTAAAAGCTTTTTTCTCTTCAATACATTTATTAAAACAATTTCCTTGCAATTCTTTAGAGACTTCTACTTCAAACTGTCTCAGTGCAAACTCTTGGTTTTCCAAGCCTCTGGTTGCTCTGGTATACGTGTGCATCCATATCTTCAGATCACATGGAATATCTTATGGAAGATATTTCTAATGCTGCTCTCTTTTATCTCTAGCACTTAGATAGTGTTCAGTGGCTTCCAATTTCTAGTCAGAGAACAAGTTTTGTCAGGTATAGTCCTTAGGGCAAGCTTATCTATTTAAAAAAAGTAGAAAGTCCCATTTCCTTGACACTTGGATGCAGAAATGTTCCATGACAGTCAGCCTGTAAGAGCTCAAACTATAGACTTGGTTGTGGCAACATAAAAAAGTTCCAGGATGCCAGGGGATATAAAAAGCAGCAAAAGGGATTCTCCAGGAATTTGCTTTATTCTAACACTTGCTTCCAAGTGGGAGATACAGAATCTAGAAAATCAAAGGTTTTCATTTCCCCAAAATAATTGTCCTCTGCAATTGCTTTAAGAGAATCCAAATGTGAAGATGAAGCTGCCCAGGAGAGCTGAGAAAGTTGTTTCCTGTACCTTTCCACATTTGTCCACCCTTATTTTAAAACATTTATATTCCTCAAGCACATTTTAAAGTAGCAATAGTCATGTGTTTGGCTGTTACATTGAAATATTTTTCAACTATTAACGTGTGAAACTGGCTCTTTGACATTTTTAATTTTTTAAAAAAATTATTTCAGTTTCCCTCCTCCCAGTGTGGTTTCTGCTGTGGTAAATGAAGTTTCAAAACAGAAACACTGACTGCAGCAGAGGAGCCAATCTCAGTATGCAGAAGCCACAGACTGTATCTTTACAAGATCTAAAGCATTACAACACTGCTGGTGTGCTCCCACCTACCCCCAGCTCAGTAAGATTTGGAAGGCAAAGGGACTGAGACCGTTAACTTTCCACGAGATGCAAAAACAGAGATTTGGTTTCTATTTCTGGTTTTGTCTCTTCACTAGAGGGCTCCTGCCCTTACAATAAATTGTACAAGTTAGTCATACCACAATTCTGCATATGTAAAACAAGAATAAAGCTACTGTACTCCCCTAAGTCTCCAGGAAGAGTTAAGAATAAATTTGTTCATATCTATTTGGTGATCGATAGTATCAGGATGTGTAGAGAATAGATCATGCATAGAGCTTGAATTTTCCATGGTTATCAATCAGGAAAGGATTCAAGTACATGCTTCAGCTGCATGTTTCAGTCTTTTAACTTGTCTTCAGTCTTTCAACTTGTCTTCAGTCTTTCTGTTTCTAGTCTTTAAACACATTACATCCACTTATATTCTGATATAATTTTCATTTATCAGGATTAATGCCATGGGTGTCACATAGAGCATTTTCAGTTTGTAGTGGCCTAGGAGCAGAAATTAGACACACATGTTGCTCTGCTAGGTTTAGTCTGCCACACTGATTGCTAGCAATGGCTGTCACTCACTTTCCAGTACAACTAAGTCACTTCATTTACTTATTACATGGGGGAAAAAAAAAAATGGAACCCTTATTACTGTGTTTGGAAATGCTATAAATCAAACCTTGAGTAATATCATTGTTTACATCTTCATGACTGACACCTGGACTGGAAATAAAGTAATAATATAGGCTTACAAGCTTCACCCCCACAAGGAACAGCCAAGTCCTGACCTCAGAATAAGCTATAGTGAGACTCTACAAAACAGACGTGACTTTGCCTGAAAACACCTCTGCATGTGAGTGAAAAAATCCATTGATGTCAGCACGATTATTCCCATGAGTAAAAGTCTGCATGGCAGGTGCTTCATCCTCTCTTTATGAAATCACCAGCTAGGTTTAAAAACCTGGTCGGTTTTAATCACATGAGCCTTGCTCAAGTTAGTAGTGTTCAAAGCTCAGTTCTGGTTATAGCTGTATCTATCTACCCGCACACACGCACAGACACAAACACACAGACAGGAGGATAAACACACATCATTTCCATGTTACCACCGTCACCTATTCAATGCATCTGTGTTTTACCTGCTAGGAGGTCCGTTCCCTGCCTGTCTTGGTGACAAACAGCTGTGTTTAATGTCAGTGCTGCAGAACAAATACAGCTGCAACTACCCGTGTCCTCTGGCTCTAAACAGATTTTTTAGCTTTGCATTTCAGTTGGGTAACCCAGCAGCTGCAAAGCATAAAAGTATATAAATACAGAAAAGTTTAGATTATTTTTTCTGTGCAGTGGCAAAAAAATCTGAGGTGGGGCCAAGGCAGAGGAGCCACTGAAAGCTGACCTACTGGTATCCAAGTGCCTCCTGCGTGACCACTGCTGTTTACTCTAGCCCTCTCAAGCGGAGTGATCATCTGCTGTATTTTACTGTGGCACGGCACAGAGGTGCAAACACCAAATTATCCAATCAAATACAGCAACAAAGAAGATCACAGAAACTTCTAGACAACTGTAAGATACAATTTAAGACAGTGAGTTATGTGGAAAGCATTAAGATGGAAACTTGAGCCTTACTGCAACAGTCTTGCTAAGCACAGCAGTAGAAGCCAGTAACTCCTCCCCTACCGTCATCTCAGAATTCAAAAGAGGAACTGCTTTTCTGACAATGGCAGAGACTTTGGCTTCAATTGTGGTTGTATGTTGTTATAAAAAAGTGGCCCTCTGATGGAAGGGAAACCTTTGTGCTGGGTACCGAATTTGTGGGCATCGCTGCAGCTGTGCCTCGGCATTTGCAGAAGCCACTTCAAGGCCATGGATTGAACCCCCACTTACACACCTGAGAGAGGGGACAGCCTTTCAAACAGGCTGAGTCCCTGATTTACCTTTTCCCACTGGTAACTTATTGCCACCAGAGAAGCGTCAAGCAATTAAGGATCAATCAAGCATATACTGCTTTCTGGCAATGAATGCTCTTAGCCACTGCTCTTTCTTTAGTCTTTCAGTTCAACTTTGGGACTTCCACCATATTCCTCTGACATTGTTTGCTCCTTCTGTGCTATTGCTCTTAATTTTTGAGGCTTTTTTTTTTTTCCTCTCTTTTCTTCCTCCAGCTCATCTATTTTGGTTGTTATGTTGTTCTCAGTGAAAAATAGTCCCTCAAAAGCATGCCTAAGTATAACGTAAAAATAAAAATTGTCATACTTAGAGCAGGTGTCCATTTAGCGTTGTGTTCAGTGTCCCTCACAAGCAGAGTGTCGGGGCTGTCTTTTCTGGAACATCTCCAGCTCCAGGCAAGTCAGCACTGGGCATGCAGGAATGCAAGGGAGTGCACCAAGCGGTAAACAGGGAGACTAAGCCAAAATTGGAGATAATAAGTTACACAGAGAAAGGGAAACCCAGCAAAGTCAGGAATACTTTGGCAAACTTATTACTTACTCATCATCTTAGCAACAGTTTAAACAAATGAGTGAACTTCTTAAAAATGAATTGATCCTGGAAGCTTTTCTCTGTGCAGATTCTTTTTGACTCAAACTCAGCAGACCGCATAATGAGGAAGAGAAGAAAGAGCAGGAGGAAGAGAAGGAGGAGGAGAAGGAGGAGGAAGAAGAGAAGCTGTACATTACAGGTCAGCTGCCTTTCTCCTGGTGGGTTGCTGGAACTCTGGTGCTGCTGGGTATGAAGTTAGGTTAGTGAAACCCTTTGACTTGAGCGGCACTGGTGGGAATGTGGGGAGGAGCACAGAGGTGATTTCCTGTTCAAGTCATAGCAGCACTCGAGAGCTAACCACAAAGCATGCTCTTTGCTCTCCCACAAGAGGAGCCTGTCACTCCCATCACAGCCGTTTCAGAGGAGGCACAGGGGGAAGAAAGACAGGGACAGAAAGGCAAACATAAGACTGCATGAAAACCAGGTGGTGGAGCAGATGGAAAAAACTTGAGGGAAAAGGTGGGAGAAGGATAAGACTGGGGCATGTGGGGTTTGTTTTTCAAGAAATGGGCAGGCTGGCATTGGAAACAGGTGAGCCTGAGGAGGTAATTTCATCAGAGTGTGAGTGGAAATACAGCCTGAAGAACAGGAGATACAGAAGTGGGACTGAAGCCATGGCTTGCCCTGACAGGCTCTCCTCCTCCATGTGAAGCCTTGCCATTATTTATCCAAACCATCTCCTAACTTACAAACAACACCTCTAAAGACAATATTGGTCAAAGGACATTTCAGACTCAGTCCATAAATACCCAGCCTCAGAAAGGAGAAGAGTGTCTTCTCAGTCCATTGAAGGCTTGTTAGGATACAGCTGGAGAGGACCATGGCACCAAACAACCATTCCTTTTCTCTAACTTGTAAGAAATAAAATAAACTGAATTTTCTTCCCATGTTGGAAGTTTGCAAGTACAAGAGTAGAGCTCCCACCACTTTCCCCATGCCCTGTGGAAACAGCTTTGCTTGATGCACTCCAGCAGGGGAACGTTATTGTAGGTATGTCTTCTATTAGTTCTGAGTGACCAATACTGGCCTGAAACAAGCAAACAAGGGGAGTGAAATTCAAGGTGGGCTTGCCTAAAATTAGTCACAGCCCTTTCAATGCTTTCAGAGTTGTAATCTGACTGAGGTGTTTTGTGCCTGATGGTTTGGTTAGGTGCCAGTTTGGTTATTTTTGTTTTGTTTTTTAAGTTAAAATGAAAAGAGGTTTTGTTAAGTTTGGCATGCAAAACCATTTTTTTTGTCAAAAAGAACTACATTAATTTTAAAAGCCCAGTGGTGACACAATGACATGACATGATAGCTGTTTTTTAAAACAAATGTTTTAAAATTATATGAAATAGTGAAAACTGCCTGTTCAGTATTTAATGTTGAGGTTTTTCTTCTCTACGTAGAACATGTTTAGCACTACCAATTTATTACTGCTTAGATCAATCACATTGAACAGCCAAGGAAGCACAAGCTTAGTTAGAATGTCTCTAATATCCTACATGTGTTTTTCAAAGTATCCAAGAGTTAAGCTCTTTATTTGAAATTTTTTAAAAATTATGTTCTTTGACAGTTATCAGCCAAATTGCCATACACCACATTTTGGTATACTCCTAATCCATCTTTACATAAAATATCTATTTTTTAAATATAAATTGAGCCAAAATTATGTTTGGTTTTCATCATTCAGTGCTGACTAACAGCTATTAGGCAACAACAGCCCAATTAGAACTAACAGCCTTTTATTTATTGCCTAATAGATGTTGTTCCTTGCTCTGTGACCTACTGACGGCTTCTCTAGAAAAAGGAGTTTGCTTTTCTTGAGAGTCAAAGCAATTTTAACTAGTGAAATCCACAGTTCTGAATCCACATTTTGCCTTGGACAGGTGATTGAATGCAACATTGATGAGCACTTGCCTTTCTTTCTGAGGGAAAGATAATCATAAGAAGATGAAAGTTGAACACCTTCTGTGCCTGAGATCTGAGAGGAAGGACCAACACTCCCAGAAAGCTTATAATGCCTCACCTCTTGCAGGCAATGCCTCTGGGAAGGAACTGTTTGCAGAGAACTCCTGGGGCACCCTTCCATTGGTGTAAGACTCTGAATAGAAATACGTTGCCTCTAAACAACATTCCAAGTAACTGGCACACCAAGTACAAAGAAAAGAGCTGTATGTAATTTTAAATTTTTATCTAGAGATGGTCCTGAGTTCCAGAATTCAGGCACTTACAAAGTTAAGCTTCTTAAAATACGGAAGCTCTTGTTCAGCTCATAAAGGGTGGCTTTTCTCTCTCTTACTTGCAGATAATCAGTAAGGCTTCTTAGGGAGAACTCAATCAGAAGAAATCAATCTGTGCAAGCCAAAACTTACACTATAAAACCAAACATAATCAGGAGGTACACAAATGACTTGAGTTACCCTAACCACTAGATTCTCTTGGAATTAAGACTATAAAGGTCACTAGACAACAAGAGCCACGGAAACGAATGGTTATCAGCTACAGTGGTATACCTGAGTGTTTGCACGGGGAACTGCAATGCACATCTAAGTTTTGGGCTTTAATCACAAAACCCAATGGTGTTGGAAGTGCCTCTATGGAATGAACTGCCTCCTTACACCATTTTCATCTCTAATTGCCAGGCAATAAGAACTTGTCAAGTTGAAGAATCATACACAAAGCCAAGTACTAGGGCTAGATCACAGTGTTGTCCAGAATAGCCTGGCATGAGATTGGAAGGTGGAGATGAGAAGGTAAGGATAAGACTTCCAGCTATATCAACATGACTCTCCTTCATATACTGCAGTTCTCCTTATGCCAATATCCATTTTTATTTATTTCTATGTTACATTTACTCCTCTTTTCTTCACAGGAGCAGAGAGCAAGGAAATACTGTGCAAAAACACCAAGCTCAACTCCCCCATATACTTCTACTCTTATTACTGAAGCTTTATGCTCTCTCTGGTAAACATACAGATTATCACCAACACATGTGTATTTCAATCCTGCAAAGTATATAGACATACACTAGGTTATACAAAATACTATATGCATAAAATTTTCAAGTGAGAGTCCAAAAAATCAGTCTATTTTACAATTTTTTCCCCATTGCTTTTCCTATCTCTAGCTTTTTATTATGTATTTCCCAGAACAAAATCAAAAGAGATGTTTTGTACATTCCAGTACAGTTCTAATAACTGTGAAAGAAAAAGCATTGATATTTGCTTAAAAGGAGGCTTGAAGCTGCTTCTCAAACCACTATTTATTAGTAAAAATATGACAAAGTGAAATACAAAAGGTGTAAATTAAATCAGGTGTGTCAATTCAGAATAAGCAACCTACACTGTTAATAGAAAACATTGCAAAGGGGAAGCTTTCAAGGTTGCATCATATGAAATGTAGTTGATATAGCCACATATCAGCTCCAGTGGCATCTAAGACTGGATGTATGCTAACAAGGATTGCAACCCAGTATAAACTGGTCTATTAGATTAAAATGTTTACACTGAGAAAACCTTGTCTACATTATATACATTTTAATTTTGGACCAGTTTTACATTTTAATATTGGACCAGTTGTACTTGCACAAGATACACTGATGAAGCACATCTCCAAGGGCAGCTTCATCCAGAAGAAACTGAGTTCCAAGACTGTGTCACAGTACAGACAAAAATACAGTAAGAGAAATGATTGAGATTTGCTTCAAAATTACATACCTTACCTAAATGAAAATAGTAATATATGTCTTAAATAAATCGAAATGTTTCTAGTTTTGCAGTACAGCTTTCAGGCTCATTTCCCTTTCCTCAGAATAAGAATACACTGTAGTAGCCAGTGCATTCCATATTCTGTACGGATCTACAAGAGACAGACTGGAATCTATGGGCCAAGGGTTTCAAGGTTTCTCTAACTGCAGAGGAATGTGGTTAGGGGAACCTCCCATAAAAGCAAGCAGAAGGTTTTAAGATTAAGTTTGGTAAATTCAGGCTGTTCCTTCATATCCTTATTAGTTGCTCAAAAAAATTGCTAAACTCTCCCATGTGGTAAAGAGTAACATTCTTGAATATGCTTGAACATTTCTTGATCCTATTGATTAAAAAAAAAAAAAAATCCATTTTATTTTGATTTCCTTCTGCACTTTTTCTTTTTTCTCCAGTACTGATTTTTAAATGGTTGAGTGAAACCAATTCATAAAAAACCCAATTGGAGCAACAAGTGAAATTTTTTATCCTTGCTCAGATAGTCTGTTAGGTGCAGTTAGTTCATAGACAACAGGGCCTGCAAACAGAATTCAGTTAGAGACTGTTGGAACAATAGATGTAATCCAGTAAGGGTAAAATCATGCCCACTGAAACATCACAGTGAAAACAAAAAGTGTTTTGCAGAGGTCAAGCTGCAATTTAGCATTTAAATACTGCTGCTGAGGGGATCAGAAAGTTACTTGACAAAAGATCCCAAGGAGACACGCACAGGAACAGATCCCGTAAGATGCAAGAATCTGAGTCTGCCAAGTCCTGCTGTAAAACTCCTTTACGTGGCACCTGGGTCCTGCTTTCCTCTGTTGGAACAAAGTACCCAAAAGAGACCCTCTACCTATCACTTCATTTCAGAGAAAGCACATGGGCACTGCTAGGACAGCTCTACACTTCATATAAGTCTGCTGTTATTAGCAAAATACTGCTAGGATGAATTAAACTAACATTTACAGTCTCATGCTGAAAAAGATCAAAATGGAAACTCTAAGCCTTCGGTGAAAGACACAGCTCTCCCTTCCATGCTGGTTGTGCTGACTGTCAACAAAATGAAATAATGTCCAGATAGAACCTCAGGCATGTGCAAACAGATTCCTTTCTGCCTTGAAAAACCACTAGATAAAAGCAGCTTGACATTTTCTAATCTTTCTTTGGAATCAAAACCAGTAGTAAACACACAAGAAAAAAAAAAATAAAGGGTAACTGAATGCCAGTTGTACAGATTTTCCACAACACTTGTGCTAATGACTTAAAAAAGATGAAAATTATGTGGTCAGTTACTTAAAAAGAAGCTGGCATTGGTACCTCTGGAAGGAACTCAAAATCACTGAAGCATATTGGAGTAGTTTGCCAAAAGAGTTAACTGGACACAGTACTTCGTGGTACTCAAAGGCATTCAGGGTATGAAGAACTCTCCTCACCACCTTCCAGTTCTCACAAGATCAGAAAATTTTGCTGTGGAGTTAAATGGGAGCAGACTCTGTCCTTACACGTTGAGTTTTGGAGGCAACACTTGCAGCAGAGAACAAAAGCACAAGGCAGAGTAAGTTTCTTAGAAGATCTGCTAATCCCTCCAATGCCTTGGTCCATTTCTTAACAGGAAATATATAGATATAAAATAAATAACCTATGATTTTGAGAGCAGCGGGGGACTCCCCTCTGCACACACATTCCAGGCTGTAGTTTACAAAGTCATTCTCACTGGGTAACATCGTTGTGCATGCTGAGACAATTCTGTCTTTGAGCTGCTCCCACAGCCTGCTCCAGCTCCGCCTTTTTTGCTCCCTCTGTCTCTCGTGCTTGGATGTGTGGCTGCCACCATATGATACAGTCAACAGGTGGGAGAAGGGACTTAGATCCACTCAGGACACTGACCCACAAGCTGAGTATCTCTGCCAGAACACCACCCTGACTTTTGTCTTAATCTAGCTCTTGGCTGCTAAGTTAGACTCCTGAGGGTGGTACCTGTCAAACAGAAAGGAACCTACAAACCAAAGGTATATGGGGAATTACCCAAACGGGTATAATAAGAACTATCTCAAGAGCAGGCTATCAACTTAGAGCTGACAGCAAAATCAATACCGAGTTTCAGTAACATAATTCCAGCTTAATTACAGGGAAAAGGAAAAGATGAAGCAACATTAGGGAAACACCCAGCTCTCCTCCTCCGGCCCAAACCACGAACACCGAATTCACGGCTGTCTAGGGCGGAGGGCACGGAGCGCTGAGCCTGGCTCCGGGGCTGAGGGAGCGCAGCTCGGCGCGGGGTCCCGGCTCGCATTCCCAGCCGGGGGAGGGACGCGCACCCGCACCGCCACGGGCGGGGGCAGCGCCGGCACCCACCTGTGCGCGCCGCGGGGCTCGGCGGCAGCAGCGACAGCAGCAGCGACAGCAGCGACAGCAGCAGCAGCCCGGAGCCCATCGGGGCCGCATCGCCCGGCCCGGGGCGCCCCGCGCCGCGCAGGGAGCGGGACCGGGACCGGGAGCGGCCGGGCAGGGCAGGGCAGGGCAGGGCAGGACGGAGCGGCAGGGCGGGGCAGGGCCGGGCCAGGCAGGGCAGGGCAGGGCAGGGCAGGGAGGGCAGGAGGCGGTAGGAGGAGCCGTGCGGGCGGTGCCGCTGCCGCGGGGCCGTGCGGATGGGCGAAGGATGCTGCGAGACTCGGCGAGCGCCCGGTGACGCTCTCGCGGCCCCGGCGTCCCGCCGTGACCCCGTCTGCAAACTGCGGGGTGATTTCTGCTGCAGCCCTCGGTGCTTTCACTGGTGAATAACTCTCCCTCGAAACCACCGTAAGACGTGAGTGGGATGCTTGCACACTTTTTTTTTTTTTTTTTT
>VWYO01000533.1:788214-819175 GCA_013400275.1 Rhadina sibilatrix | reverse complement strand
AAAAAAAGAGTAAAATTCTGGAAAAAAAATGAAAACAGTAGAAGTCAATGGGATGACATGAACTGCAGGGAAATTGTGATTTCAATGAGGATCAGCTGGGCAAGCTTCAGGCTATTTCCCATCCTAGGCATAACTGTAACCCTAAGCAGAGCAGTAAATCAGTCTTTTGCTAAGACCAAAGTTTGTAGCATATGTGGTGCCAAGGAAAAAGATGTGGAGGGAATAATTTTAGGGCAGTACCATGCACCCCTTGCACTGTCTTTCATCATTGCAGTGTCTCTGGATCCGTAGGCTTTGTGATTTTCTCAGCCCTAATCCTAAGCAAAACCTGAACCCTAAATGGAGCAGAAAATGCAGGCTTTTGCTGAGGACACGGTTCCCAGCATCGGGGTGGTGCCAAAGAACATGATGTGAAGGGAGCAATACTGGGGCAGTGCCATGCTCCCCTTGGCATGCCTTTTGTAGTTGCAGCATCCCTGGAGATCTTTCATTTTGGTTTTTTCAACCCTAACCCTAACCTTAATCCTAAGTGAAGCAGTAAAACAGCTTCCTACTGAGTGTCTAAGGTTTCCAGAACACAGGTTGTGGTGAGTAGACAATTTTTCAGGGAACAATGTTGTTCCCCTTGGCATGCCTGGACCTCTGGGCTTTGTGTTTTTTTCAAGCCTAACCCTAAGCATAACCCTAACCCTAAGTGGAGAGGTTAACGCAGCCGTTTGCTGAGGCTGAGGTTCCTAGCACATGGTTTTTGCTACACACACACTTTTTCTTGGTCTTTTTGACAGTGAAATCACAAAATAAAGGTCTCCTCACAGAAAAAAAAAAAAAAAAACCCAAAAAAAAAACCACTCAAAAACCCAACCAAATTCTTCTGAATACTCCATATCTATTTCTCTTGACAATCCCTCTAAAATTAAACTGCTTATTATAAGATTTACATTCCAGAAAAGTATGGTAAGCCTTCCAGTGATCACACTTGTTAATACCCTTAATAGAGCTTTTCCTTGTCTCTAATTCAAGGAGCAGTTACGATTTTCCATATTACATGTAGGAGGATGTGGCATGTGTTCTTGATCTGACTCGGTCTACTGGTGCTACCAAAAACAGTGAAGTTAAACCATTGCAAACATGGAAGTAAAACTCATTCTTCCACCCTCCTAAGTCACAGCTGCAGAGCTATTTTGAGTGGTGTATTCACAAACCCTGATTTGAATAGCCCAGAACAGCTGACCAAACCACTGAGCACAGCTAAGACCACTCCTGATTTGTAAAACCAAATCCAAAGTGAGTTCACAGAGATGGAAAAAAACTGTGACTGAGAAGTAATAGTCATAATAATCAGCACCACCCCCGAGCTTGACCCAGGACACTCACTGAAGCAGAAAGTGCTCTGGGAAATGTTTGAGCCCAACAGCCTGCAAGATGAAGTTTGCCTCTGAGTTAAGATCCTCTGCTGGAGGTGGAAATCAGTTAATGCCTCCTCTCTAGAGGGAAACAACTGATATCCTTCCAAAAGAGAAATAATTTATCCTGTCCTCAGAAAGCAGCCCCCAGAACATCAGAAGATTGTGCCCAAGGATTAAGTTGGATCACAAGCAGCCTGATGGGACTGACCATGAATTGCATCTCTCTTCACTGTCTCTTTGGGAGGGGTTAATAGAGGAATAATGACTCAGTGTGTCATTTGTATGCATAGGTCTCACTGAGCTACTCAAGCCATTTTATTTCTTTCATCCTCTTCCCTTTATTAATTTTAAGTGGTATGATAAAGCATAACTAGAGAAATCCTGCTGTGCAAAAGTTGGAAAGATCAACTACCAAGAGGTCTCTCATGAACCTTCAGAAAATGATGATGATGATGATGATGATATGCTAAAAACATGCCTGTCCTGCGAACCAGGCTTCTTAAATTGCTTATCAGAAACATTAATAACCTTAAGATACAGCCTTGTAGGAGAGAAATTAACCTAGCAAACACCTGGAACAGGATGGAAACCTATTCCTATCTGGGTTCTGAGAGTCCAACCTGTCCTTGATACTATAGCACCTGGCCTAGAAACCACAGACAGATGTCTCAGCTACCTCCCCTGATGCTAGATGCATCATTCCTGGCCTGAAAAGGGAAGGAACGACACAGTTTCATCTGGGTTTGTATCAGACATCTGAATTTGTGGGCTTACTCTATGTTCACAAATTATTTTTGAACACCTGCTGGTTTTTTTAATGCTTGATGTTTGTGGTGCTACCACATCTGCATGGCTAACATGCCTGAGCTTGAAAAAGTCTGATTTTCAGTCACCTATTCACATGTTTGAGTTTCGAAAACAACACCTATTTTAGATGTCCTCCTACAACGGAGTACTGCAGTTCAGTTTGGATGATCTTCTTCTGATTAGTGCTGCAAACAGCACCAAAAATTCAAACATAATAATTAACTTTCGTGCCCAGAGTCAGTCATGTCTTTGAAACCAATTAAGTTTGAATCTGGGTAACTCACACTGTCAGGACCCTTGATCACATGGGCAGTAAGACTGGGGCAACCACATACAGGGCAGAGTTCACTGCAGGCATGTAGATGCAATGGCCATAACACAGGTAGGTGTGACACGCCCAGAATTGTGCTTACAGTGTGCTTGCTGTGGGGATCACCCTTCAGACTGTGGCCTGACATGGTCTGCTTACCCAGGCAGTGCTGCCATCTAGAAACTAGACGTGCAAAATGTGGTCATACTCAAGAAACTGTGAATAAAGAAGTCGAGCATTCAAAAGCTTTACTGTTACAGTGCTCAGTTACCTCCCCTTGGGACCAGAGTGGAAACTGTCCTCTTCCAAGTGGTACCACCCTGTTAGGATAACGTAACAAAGAAAAGGAGAAACATTGCAAATGCTTAATAAATCATAAGAGACAGCTGAAACAGTTACTCAAATGGATGGAGAAGGCTTTTTCCATATAAATAATGAATGGCTCCTCTTGTGAAAATGACATGACACATATGTAAGAGGGAGCGATGTCACTCTAGCAGTGTTTTGTTAAGGAAGGAGAGATCCCTAAAGGCAGGATTTTGTCCTAACAGTAAAAAAAAGTGCTTCCAAGTGGAGCAGGAACATGCAGGTGGTATGACATGGCATTTCCATCATCTTGGGAATGGTGCTGTGCAGGGCTGGGATTTGGACTCAATGAGCCTTGTGGGTCCTTTCCAATTCAGCTAATTCTGTGAATAATTGTTACTATGATGCACATAAGTCTCTTGATGCCCATGGAAGTGGAAGGTGATTTTAAAGCTCCCAGAAGCAGGAACACGGTGAATGTGTGAGTATGGTGAAGTTTACATAGCAAAAATTTAACGAGGCTAGAAATTATCTATAGGAATCACTGCCCTGTTTTTCAGAGGCTAGAGGATAAGTTTGCATTTACAGTAACAGCAATAACCTAAACAGAGGTTTGCTTCCATTACAGTTGTTCAGAAAATAAGCAAATCTCATAGCTTCTGAATAAAATTTCTGTTACTTTCATCTTTCCTGCTGAACTCCAGTATCAGACTATTAACCCTTGGAATCAAGTTTTTACAAGTATTTTGTTCCTTGAGAAAATGGAATGAAGGAACAAAGGCTACTTAACAAAGTAGGACTCAATGAGCCTATAATGGTAATAATAATTTCAAAATGGTATTTTGAAAGCATTAGCTATAGCTCATACTGTTAACTTCTGAAGGAAGAAAACATTGATGTCATTTGTTTTCTATGCAGTGGTAAAGAAATCGATATGACCACACAAATGCTTGATAGCATGATTGCTTGGGTCACTATAAATTCTATTAAATCTATTTTCTAAAATGTCAACAATTAATCTCTGCAGAAAACTGCTGTTTCTGCATTACATTTATCTACATCAGTGTCATATAAAACACATTAGAGCATCTTAGACTTAGGAAAGTGAGTGTTAAGCTTATATTTGCTACAAGAATCTCAAAGAGTTTAAGGATAATTTTTATTTGTGTTTTCTTACTACACTAGCTGTAATTTTGAAAAACCTAATGAACAAATATCTGTATTTATTGACTTAGAGCAGTGTTATTTAGAAATGTTGCACTCAATGCATCAGCTTACATTTAAAATTAAATACTAAACAAAGTGAAAATAATACAGTCAAAGCTGAAGTTGCAAGTCTGAGTAAGATTTGTCTCAAAATTATTGTTCGATTAGTCTCAAAATTTTTGCCCAATTAGCAAGCTGATGAGCATGTGCAAGCCCCTCAGCAGTGGCCTGCTAAATAGATGGTAGTATTCATCTCTCTGAAAAAGCAAGAACAACTTAAATGTAGAGAATGCATATGTGTTCTAAGTTGGCTTCTCTTCTTTGCCTTTATGATGTGAAGAAATAGATATTAATTTGTTTTTAATTTTTGCCTTTCCACATAGAAGATGCTTTTTGACTAATAAACTTCCTTCTCTTAAAAGTTTACATGTCAATTTAAGAGTTATTCCTGATTTCTGCTGGATTTGCTGAAAGCCAGTGAATGTGTTGAGTTCACAACTGCCTTACTATGTGCATTTGTCTCTATGGCAAAGTGGTTTTTTCCTGTTACCCACTCTACCACCACAGGCTATTTCTAAGCTTCTACAGCTGTTTAGTACTCATACAGAGTTCACTCACCTGCCTCTTTCTCAGTGCAAAGGTTGAAATAAACCAGTCCATGAAGATGTGTTGAAACTCCTTCTGATGATCCCACATTATGCCATTTTATCAATTACTTTCATCTCATAAAATATTTATTCAGATGATAGTGGAAATGTAGTTAGAAATCATTATAAGGACACAGCAGGACTCCATCATTTATTTTTCCTTTAGAAGGCTCCTGTCATGATGAGCTTTGTATTTTTTTCTGGGATGGAATCATTTTCTCAGTCAGAAGGAGTGTTAGAGTAAAGGTTAGAGTTTCTTACTTTGCTTAGATGGATAAATCTTCCCAGGATGAACTTCTAATATGAAAGGTTTTTTTTTTTCCTCTATCAGTGCCCTTGCTCCTCTTCCTCTTTTTCCAAAATGTCCAAATGTACTAAAATAATTTGTAAAATAGCAACTGAATGTCACCATTTCCTTTTAATATTTACTGCACCTTTTTACTGCATTATTGCAACTTTTGTGGATGGTCTACTAACCCAAGCTTAAAGTCAAGGCAGACCAAGATACTGCATCCCTACCAATAGGGTCCTTGGGGACTCACTTTGAAATTAAACTAAAGTAATTTTCAATATGGAATCATTTTATTGTGTGGGTGCATCTGTGCATAAAGTTTACATTGGGCTCTGAGCAGCATATAAAGGCTTGTGAGAGAAATTAAGCTAAGTAAAGCACTCATCATTAATCAGAGTACTAAACAAGCATGAGCGCTAGAGAATGAACACAGCTGCCACTTCATTTATCTTGCTGTCAGAAGGTAACTCTCCTACAGAGAGAAGCTCAGGAGTGGTGGCTTAGGTTCTTTTGTGTCTCTCAGCTTGCTGAGAATATATATCCTCACATATCTTAAATGCTCATCTACATTACACACATAAATGTTTTTATATTCAAAAATATACCATATATATGGTATTTGTACACAAACACCATATCTACTGGTGTTTGTATACTGATAATTGTTCTCAGTAGTCCTAAACTCTAGTTTGGAGCTTAAAAGTGAGATATATGCCAGTTTATTTTAACAGTTATTACTGACATTTGTATACTCTGAGTTTCTGACTCAATAACAGAAATCTTTTCTACAGTCTCACTGTCGAGCTACCTTCTGTGATAACTTTCCTCAGTTCACCCCTCATGGAGATGTGATGTGTAAGGTGTTGGTATAGTTAATCAGAGTGAACATGTGGTGCTGGAAGGTGGTAGAACCTATTTTCTCATTTTCTTTGGGAAAAAAGCCCAGAAAAGTGAAGTATCGGTTACTGAAAGTCTCCAAGTGTTATTTTTATAGTGGCAGTTTGCTCAAGGGTGTTCTGAAGACAAACTAACAGACAGCTTGTCATATACTAAGTTTATAGGGCAACAGACTCTGGTGTCTGGTCTTCCTCAGTCTGACCTTTTGCATGACAGCAATAAATCAGTAGCCTTCCATGTCTCTTGTATTTTCCCAAGCTCTTGGGAAAAGGATGATTGAATAGAAAGAATTAGTGCTGCTGCATAGGATTTAGCATAATGGATAGATCATTAACCTTTTAAGTCTGGTATCCTGGCTTCCAAACTGGCCTGCCATGGCTGCTTCAAGGAAGCAAAAATCTCCATACAATAGCAGGGGTGAAGATTTCCCCAACCAGAGCCATGAGAATGGGTGGCTGTGAGGCCGGGTGGCACTGCAGCCACAGTGGGACAGCACTGTAAGTTACACAGACCTCAGAAACATAGACAGGGGCATGACACATGTATGTATGACTTCCTCCACACAGCACAGCCAGAGCTAGGCACTCACTGTGCCGGGGTTATGCTGGCCTGTGGTGTCATCTAGACCTATACCCAAGGTACTGAGATGCCTGTAGCAATGTGTCTGAGGGAATAGAAACTCTGTGTGGGGTGCAAGTGGTCAGGTGGCTTGCTTTTTTGGCGGCATTTTCATTACTACCTTGCTAAGAGCATCCAAATTAGTTAGTTTCAAGTCAGCCAAGGAGTGGACACCTGAACACAGATGCAGAACCTGCACTCATTTTGATGTCAGTTTTTAGTTTATGTGAAAGAGCACGTGTGATTTGTTGCATCTCAGCCAAGAACTTTCAGGGGAAAAATGGATCATGACCTAAAAAGACAGAGATATCCATACACAGAACTCTGGTAGCTCATAATATCAGAAACCCCTTTCCATTTCCTTGAGTATCCAGGACACCTGCAAGAACAGGTATAGGGAGACCTATGTGTTACAGGGAGACCTGAAATCTCTTTTACAGTGACAGATGAAGAGCAGGCAGAATACCCTTAGTACCTAAAACGTACCTGCTTCCCTGATTCAGGCAACTACACCCTGTCCTGGATGCATGTTTACGATGGGGTCCTATTAAAGTTGGAATTCAATGTTGAAAATAAAGTTTCTAGTCTCATGTTGGACATTTGGTCTGAAAGAGCCTGCTCAAAGGTACAGTTTCAATTCCATTTGATTTGAAGTTACCTCACAGGATGTGTTGCAACACTTGAAAACGTACGTCAGAGGACTCAACTTTCAGTGAGAGAAAACAGCTAGATGCAGACAAAGCTAGATGGGTGACACTTAATCAGATCAACCTCAAAAGTACCAACTAAGCATGTTCTTAATTTCTGGTAATTTTGATGAGCCCACACTGAAAATGTGTGTCCATAATGCAGTTTAAACTTATAAAATCTATTTAAAAAAAAAAAAAAAAATTACGCTCCAGGAGCTTTAATTCATGTCTTAGCAAGACCCCATACTGGTCATTATAATGCTTTGTGTGTTGTCTTGCCATCTGCCTACAGAGAGAAGTTACAGTCCCATTACATTATACTATTGCTTCTCTGCTGAAACATAAGAAAATATCTGAGAAGTTTTCAGCTTGATTGATGTTGTCATATTTTCTAAAATAATGGTAAAGATAGCAAGTGTGCCAATTTGAGCTGACTTACACCTCTCATTAACAATGCCATGGAAATAAAACTAATATTTTTTACTTCCTCATCTCTTACGGTGTGTTACTGACAAGTGGCTGCAGCACAAGGGGTCAGAGCAACAATCTGACTTTAATGGAATGGAAAAAAGGCATAAAATTGTTTCCAGTCATAGCAACACCTCTTTCTGGTAAATCACATGGGAAAGTGGGGAATTTACAGGTGGAGCCTGGCTGCTGAGGTTGCCTGCTTCAGAGATGATCAAGTATACAGTGGCTTGGCTGCCTGCACTGTGTGTGTGTTCACAAAACTCTGTACAAAACCTCTGAGCATATATTAGGTAGAGGTTTCTCTTCTGTAAATTGGCTATTCATGTTTAACCCTGCCCACCAAGTGCTTTACTATTATTGCCTTTGTATGATCCCCTGGGCTTTGCTGTCATTCCCGAGCAGGTGTGCTGCCACTTGCCCATTGCCTGACTAATCTCACCTCAAGAAAGTTTCTATTTCTGTACTCTTCTCAAATCATGTCCTTACTGGTCTGATTTTGCTGCTGTGCAAAAGTTATTAGTTATATTAATAATGCAAAAGCAAATTGTTTAAATAGCAGCTAGCATCACAAACATCCGAGTTTCTACCAGTTATCTTCTGTCACTGGCATGTGTACTCACATACACATGTAACAGGCTTCACCCTTGGGAAATCAGATTTTCCACTTCTACATTGGTTTTGTGCTCTGCTGATTTCAGCAGATCAGGGGAGGGGTCAGGAGCTAAGCTTGTCCTATAAACAAAAGTGAAAAAAAATCAGAGCATAGAGCTATCTGTATGGGAAAACTTCATCAGATCTAAAATTCACAGTTCACCCACAGACACTTCCTTGCATGGTCAAGGTGTGAGTGTCAAGAAGCCAGAGGACTGTCACATTGTTTCTCCATGACTTCACCTTTGAGGAGATGCAGAAGTTCAAGAGGAAAGCAAGTCTTACTGCCTCTCCAGGTTTCTCCGGAAAGATCATGGATATGGTATCTAATGGCCAAATTTGAAATGCTGACAAGAGTTTTTGAAAAAAGCTCTCATTTTCAAGCATTCAAATGATAAGTTTTTCAAGAGAGCACGTGTATTCTTTTGGCAATTCACAGGATGCTCTGATGTGGTCTGTTTTCTTCTCCAGACTCCTTCCTGCAGAGGGTTGCTGGTCACCACATGGCTGCAAAATTCTGCCCTCCTGACAGGGCTCCATGGGATAAGGAGACAAATGGGATTCATGCCCTGCAACATTCAGCATTGCAGCATTCAGTATTGTAATACGTCGTTTCTAGGCGTCATGCTTAGTGCAATGCATTTGAATTGCTGGGGAAAAGTCTCTTATTACCATAATCCCAGACTGGAATTTTTCTGTGTCTTGCCTCTCTTGTTATAATCTGCACTGTTGGCACAGCCTGACTGCTGCTTTCATGCCCTTTGCCTTCCTGGCATGCTGGAGAGCCTGGAGGGAGTCTGAAGCTGTCCATGCATCGAGTTATTGAAGGGGAAAGCTGACAGGGCAGGGCTTTCATCTCATCCCTGCTGTTTGCAGGACCAGGATGCTGAAGGGATGCTGCTCCCTTACAGGTGCAGCCCATAGGACATGAGAGGAGACTCTGCCCTGCTGACAGCTGTGCAGCCCCTTGGGAGGTAAAGATGGGTGTCACCAAAATCGGGCTGCTGGCACTGCGGCGTGTGCCAGGGCTGCCCCAGGCAGGAGCAGCTCACTCATGCGGTGGCTCAGTGCACTCCTCCAGGAGGTGAGCAGTGGCATGTGCCGAGTGGCAGGGTAAAATTGCACCGTGGTAACCAGCACGTTGGCTGGAGGGGCTCTCTCTTGTCTTTGCAGTAACATGAAATACAAAAAAAATTTACCAGTGCAGGGAAGCACAATGCCATGTGAATGCCAGAAGCACTGAGTTCTGAAATAGCTTTTTTCAACTCTCTTGTGTCTGACCAAGGAAATTGTAAGTATAATAAAGAAACACTAATTTAAACCCTCTCACCACTGGTGTACTTTGAGTGTTTTGCAGATAATGCCTTTTTTTTTTTTTTTCTTGTCAGTAAACTTCAATCCATTTGGTATTTGTATCTGTATTTATTCTGATAAGTAACATTTATGTCAAGACAGAGAGAAGAACTATACACAAGACAGTGGTAGGGATGTGAAACAGCATTGTGAGGTTCCAGCAGCCAGAGAAGAATTACTCCTTTTACTTACAGATGTCCTTTACACTACAGATAATAATGCCACATTTAATTCACTTCCAGAAAACACTTCCTCAGTAGGCACAACAGGCATTTCCTGCACATTGTCTGTGGACTGCAGGTTTTTTACAGGAGTCACAACTCTTCTTTAGTTGTATACTTCTCTGTGCCTGAGGAACCAAGTACTGTGCAAGGTATCAGGGAATAACAAAACTAATTTTACCTCAACATAAAGTTCAGCGCAGTCAAAAGTGCTGCTGCTTCATTCCATTGCCTTTGCACATAATAGTGTCATTAATAGGTACCTGTTTTTTTAAATTACAACAGGGGTAAAAAAGTCAAGACATAGCAGTGGTTAGCACATCTCAAGCTGTAGGTTGTGTGTCTACATTTTTGCTGGCCTGGGTAGTAAATGAGTTGATGTTTGTTGCTGAAACACAGAACATGGGGCTGGGGAAAATAAAAGAGCTTGCTGCCTTTTTTCCAATAGTATAGAATAGAATCACAGAATATTCTGAGTAGGAAGGGACTCACAAGGATCATCAAGTTGAGCTCTCAAGTGAATGGCCCATACTGGGATCAAACCCACAACCTTGGATTACTGACACCAATTCTAATCAGCTAAGTTAATTTTGGTGTTTTCTTCCAAGTAGCAAAAAAAAAAAAAAAAAAGTCTTTAATCATTCTAGGGCTTCCTCAGAGAAGGGAGTATCCTTTCTGTTGCTGAGCCAGCCATTCTGTAACTTCCTGCATCTTTTGAAACACAGCTTGCTAGAATGGATATTTCCCCTTAAAATAACTTGGCACTTATGGTCTCAGCTGACCTTTGACCACTGAACCTCTTGAACCTCTTGACTGTGATATAAACTCTGCCAGTTATCTCTATTGCAAAGGAAGACTTCTATTCAAATTTGGCATTCATGTTTTACTTTGAAAATTATTTTTGTGTGCTAGGCAGTATCACAGCAGTCTAGTATTTGAGGTCCTAAAATAATAGAAAACAAAATCCAGTTCCCTGCATTGCCCACAAGCTCTCTGTGTAATCCTAGCAATCACTTAGTTCAAAGGGGATTGCTTGTACATCCTTACAAACCCCTCTAAATACCTTTACAAACTGGATTTGTGCCCTTCCCTGTTTCACATGGATAAAAAATAAACACATTAAAGTGTTTAAGGCACTTGGAAAGTAGGGATATTTCGATTACTAACTCCCACTGAAGTCAATAGTTTTTTGAATTATGTGTTCTCCACAGGTTCATACCTAGGAAAGGTGAACTCTTCTAGCTGCCTTGCTGTTTAAATGACTGTGGTCTTTGTCGTCCTGCAAGGATGCTCCATGTTTCAGACACTTCTCATGGCCCAGAAAGAAGGTGCACCAAGTAACTCTGCAGAAGTCCTCCAGCTGGTGATCTGATGGCACGGTGGAACTGAGCGGTCTGCCTTGGTTCATGTCTCCCTTTACCTCCCTACCACAACTATTCACTGGTTAGGATGAGTTGTAGCTCTCTAGCACTAAGACTGATTCTTGGGACTCCATAGATGGAAAGGCTTTATAATTCCATGCTTGAGGAGCTTATTCACTGCCACACTTCTGTTAATTGTTTTCTCCGCACGCCCTTTTTCCTCTGAAAATGTCATGTCTCAGGACATAGCTTGTGCCTGAACCTTTTTTTCCCAAAGTATCAGTGATATGGGAAAGATTATTCAACTGAATCATTCAGGGTTTTGTGGGTTGTTTGTTTGTTTGTTTGTTGGTTTGTTTTTAAACAGATAGCTTTCCAACTGGATAAAAGCTCAGAGGTTGGAGGCCTCCAAATGCATATCTGCAGCTGTGTGGGATGAGGGTTTCCAGGTCTGGATTATGCACACAAGGAAGCAATCTGCTCTGCATCTCTCCATGCTAAGATGTGGAAATGACTTCATTGCTCCACATACCACAGTTGGAAACATGAAGGATCCAGTGATGATGTCTTGCTCATATATTTTCTCAGTTTCCTTGTCCCTGTCCTCAGTCTGGGGCTGAGGACCCCGGACTTCTCTCTGCTCCTCAAGCAGAGGAAAGAGCAAAGCACAGTAGCTGATGGTCACAGCTGTGATTAAGGCATTGCATTACTTCTGTCTTGCCACACCATGTCAGTATAATCCCATATATGCTTCGGCCACATTTCTTTTTATAGTTCCTTGGTTTATTTAGCAGCATACCCATCAGATTTGGGATTTAGCTGTTTTATTTTCAGCTTTAATTTGTTTTCCAATCTGTGAAGTAAAAGCTGCATGCACTGAGTAGAAATGTACCTCTTCTGAGACAAGTCATGCACATTTCTTTCAGGAATAAATCCCTCCCTTTTATACTTTTCTGTTGAAAGACAGAGTTCAAGTATTCATTAAAGGCTCAGTTCTGAACTGTACTTTTCTGGGACTGGCTCCTGCTAAGCTAGGTAAACTTATCAATGAAAAATGAAATCACGCCCTATGACTGTGGTTTGATTTTATTTTGTTTATTTTTTTACTTGAAGTATTTAAATTGGGATTTTCTTTACAAAGTAATTCTGATTTTCTGTGGTAATGAAATATTCACATCTGGTGTTTTTATGCAGACCACAGCTAAAATACTGTCCCTAAACAAGTGAACAGATGACCTGTATCACTATGTGAAGTTAGCCTTTGGGCTGTGGAAGCTGGCTTTGATTTTGGCACAGCCTGTAGCAAGCAGGGAGTCTGTCCCTACTTCTGCTTCACAGTCTCTCCAAATAACTGTGATACCACCCCAGACTTATGGTTATCCACACCCATTATGCCCATACTCCCCAGTATCTGCTCAGTTCTTACCTAAAACCAGGAGTAAATTGCTTTGTAAGGGTTAAATACACAACCACCTGAGTCATGACAGTAAATGCAAAATCACCAAGAGGGAAGAGTGAACATTTCACTCTTTTCTCCTATTTTGCCACTAAGAAAATGATAATAGTTTGGGGGAATTCTGTCCTCTCCAAATCCCGAGGATGCCCTAGGATTTGAGCCCACTGGACCGCCTGTCTTTCTCTTGTTGAGTTTGCCCATGCTGTTCTCCAGCTAACTGAAATGCTTTAAGGCTGGAAGGACATAATCTGCAAAGGTCTAGATAAGTGCCTCAAAACTTGCTTCTACTTAAGAAATATTACATTAATACAGTATGTTCAGTAATATAAGCAGCTAGTTTCTCTGTTCTGTTGTGCCTGCTTGCAGGTTGCTATCTGCATAGCGTGGGTGTAATGTCTTCCAGTCTCCTCTTTTGGCCTGCTGTTTGCATCACTTCTGTCTTCAGCTTGCTCAAGACCTGAAATTCATTAGAAATACTAGCACTGGTGTTTGGATTGTAAACATTAAACAGATGTTTTTAATCTTGACTGTTCATGGAGGTACACCCTGTTCTGCACTGCTCACCAGCTGAAATGAAGTGCAGAGTGGGAGTTAATATTCAGTTTGCTGCAGGTAAACCTCAGTGAGCTGTTTGGACCTTCATTATTACACAGCAGCAGTTTCTTGGTTGTTGTTTTTTCTTTTCTAGCCAGCACAGCAAGGAAACAAGGTGGTGTGAAATGTGACTTGTGAAACCTGCACTTTGTGAGCAGGAGCAGAGCCCCTGGAGCAGGGAAGAGGCCTGATCCCAGGCAGGGGAGATTCTTTGTTCTCTTGTCACTGTAGTGCTGATCTGTCAGTCTCTGGTGAAATCACAGGGCTGTCATTAACAAGAAGCTGAGGGTGACTGGAAGAACCTCAGCTCCTGAAGTAAGACTGCCGAGTGTGCAGAGCCACGTCCTCTTTTTACCTCCTGCCTCTGATTACGTGTGTATGCTGCATTCCAGGCAGGATCACTAAATATCACATATTGGATTATACTGCACCTCACTAATAGCGCTCCCAAAGGACACTGATTGCAGTATGAGCTCTGACTGGATCTGCTAGATAAAGATTAATCAGAGCCGTCAAGGACAATTTCCATTCCTGTCCTACTCCAGGAAATTTAGATATATCATTGGAAATCTCACAGCCTGGAAAATGAAGGACAGGAGGGTTTTTTTTTTCCCACAGAAAGCCTTACTTTATTTTTTTTACTCAAAGAACAAAATGCTATGAATGATATTTTAATGTGGTATTTTTTCCTCTCAGCAAAATTCCAGTTTTTCATTAGAAATATTTTTCTGGAAGTGTTTTCGTTGATACTCTCCATATGCAGGGCAGAGACTTATGGAAAATCAGCTGACGTTTCTATGCTATTCAGTTTGCCCTACCCTGTTTGGCTTATTTCCCCACTTTACCCCATAACATAACTGGCTATTCTTGGACCTTGAGAGGTGGTGTTTCCTGCCTCAGATCACCAGGTGTTGGTTACACCAGTGCATGGCTCTTCTGTTTGGTCAGATTCATGGCCTCACTCTGAAATGTTACTCTTCCTACTCCATCTGGAATCTGTTTTTGTTGTAACAGTCAGTCATGGTAAGAACATGAACAACATAATGTTCCTTTAGATAATTGATGGTAATTTGAGTTGATGCTTTCAGCTGTCTTTAATATACAGCAGTTATAAAAACTAGGAAAAGTACCTTTCCCCAGCCCAAGCCAGCTTTCCTCCAATGCATCACAAATACTGTGTTTGCACACACTGAAAAGATCACACAGCTGCAGTAGCTCTGGCTTGTGGTTTTTTTTTTTGTTTGTTTTGTTTTTTTTTTTTTTTTTTTTTTTTTTTTTTTTTTTTGAGGTCATAGCACAGCTTGTAGAGTAAGGAGGCGTATGACTGGAACATTCAGAATAACTGATCTCACTGTGTCTCCCAGATGGATTTCCTAGTTCTGGGCATGTTCTGCTCAGCTCTTCCCATTGCTCGTGCTTGATCCCAGCCTCTTGTGTTTTAAAATCTTAGGCACTCAAAGTACATTGCATTTTATATCACTGTGTCTACTGTTATTTCAGGGCATCTTTTTGTGGCAAACACCAGTGAGGAGCAAATTGGCAAGAAATGATGTCTTTGTGTGCTCAGGGATAGCATAATGACACATCTTGTGCAGCTGAGAGGATTTTACTGTTTATTTAGTAAGTTTCTGTACTTTTAGCATAGATTTTCATGGTACTTATAAGAGGAGCAAAATTTCATTGAGTGAGAGAATCAGCTTCAAGCAAGTATTCAAAATGAATGTGATAAAAAGAAGTACCAAACTGGGATCTCTGGATTTCTGAAGTCTCTTCACATTCATTTTCCAGAGTTTCACTCATCCTACTCCATTTTCAACAAGATCATTCAAATTTAAAAGTGATCATTCAAAGGCAAAGACAAGGTCCTTGGCACTAGAAAGGCTACTTGCCCAAGGTATCCTGCAACTCCAGCGTGCATATCGACATTATCTCATCTGTATTTCATCCCCATAACCCCATTTCTTTTCAGGTTTGTTAATGTAGCCCTACAAATCAAATGCACATGACATCAGGGCCCAGCTTATGCCTGGTAAATAACCCATTAGTACATTGCAGCAGTATTTCAGTGGCTGGAGCTTCAGTCACCCAAGCACAGATGCTGTGTGCATGACTTCAGCTGCCACCCCAGGATGTGAGGATCTCATGCAGATCCCTCACTGTATCTGTCAACTACGTATGAATTTCTCTCTCTGGCTTCAGAAATCTTCTCTATAATGGCTCTTCTCCCTCTAAGGATATCTGAAATAGTCTCTCTGATCAGAACACATTTATGTTGTGTCCTTATGGGTATATCTTCTCCTTTACTAAGGACACATATGAAATAGTTTTGCTCCATAGAAATGTGGGTCTCCTTTTCCAAGGCAGAAACTGTTTAATGTCTGTGTTGTTTGTCAAATTACTTTGCTCCCATTTGTATGCTTGTTGAAACACACATTTCTCCTCTAATGCTGCTTCCCAGTCCCTATCTATGTGCACTTTGTCTTCTTTCCTTTTCTGTCTTTTCCAATAGTTTCTTGTCTGTCCAGGTTTGTGTCTCTGACTCTCATTCCACTCAGGGTATGATTTCACAGACCCACTGGAAGTGTTTAAGTGTGATTTAACAAAGACAGTGCTATTGTTATCTTTTTGCTGATACCTTTTAGGAGCTGTATTCTTCCAAATATAAGAATTTATATTAAAAAGTTAGCCTAGAAATGAGACCTTAGCCCTACAAAAATCATGTTATTATCAGCTATTCAATAAACCCAGTGTCACCTAACAAGCAATGTTAAAAAATACTCCTCTGTTGTAAAAAATGAAAAACAAGAGCTTTCTTGGAAAATGGTAAGAAAAAAAAAGAAAAAAAAAGAAAAAAAAAAAAGAAAAAAATTAGGAAGATATTGCCTGAAATAATATAATTAACTTAATAACAATTTTCCTGATGTTCTTTTGTGGGTATAACAGTTAGCACATTGGTTCCTCATTGTCATCCCGTTCCTGTGTTTAAAAGTAAGGACATTTCTGAAGAGTCTGGTCCACGGTGTGATAATCCTGGGCTGCATTTTGTCATTATTAAGGGTATCTAGGCAACTCAGCATCAGGACCCCAATGCCTTAGAAAAGAGCAAAATGCTTAAAAATTTCAAACTGGCTTCAGTATGTACCTCTGATGATGGAACTTTTTCAGGTATTCCTTTCCTTGTAAGTATCAGGGCTCCTATTTTTCCCCATCTCAAGCCAAAATTGCCAAAAGCAATGACTTCTTTAACTGGGTTCTCAGTGGAGTAAACACGTAACACAATAAAACAACCAGTGACTTCCTAATTTGGGGAATTACATTTTAAAGCTGCTTTTTTTTTTTTTTTTTTTTTTTTTTTTTTTTGATGGGTTTTTTTTGTTTTTTNTTTTTTTTTTTTTTTGGGTCTTCTTTCTTTGGAAACCTTTTGCAAGAGATTCTGAAAACAAGTTGCAAAGGAGACTGTAATTTTCCTGATCACGAGCACCAGTGTCATTTCTTTCTCTGTGGAAAGTACCCTTGTTTTGTGTCCTGTGTCCTTTGTGACAAACTAATACTCAGGAGTTTGAGATTTCTCCCTTTATTTTTTTTAAGACAGGTTTTACAGATTAGTATCTTTGATCTTTGTAGCAAACACTGAAATCCAGAGAAAACCCCTCCTATATATGATTAGCTCCCTGCAGTCTGGAATATTTGCTAATGTCTAACAGATCTGTGGCAAAAGCCAGCGTCATTTCACAACAGAACCCCACCCTGACCCACAAAGTGGTTCTTAGCTGAGATCAAGCCATGCAAGTGTGTAAACCCCAGGTCCACATCTGATTAAAGCAGATACATGGGAGATATGAACGGGACTGGCCAGATGCTGCACCATATGATAAACACCAAGGACCATGGTATCCTATAAAACTGGGCTTTTATATGGTACAGCTGGCTATGCATAATCTTCTCCTAATTTATAAGGCTGGAGCATCTGGTTCATTGCTGTTGCTCTATCAGCTTTTCTGGAGGCCTGTACTTGAATTTCTGGTAGCTGAATATTGCTCTTCTGAGTTCCAGCAAAATGGAAAATTAAATCCATTTATAGTAGGAGATAAGCTCTTATTCTATCTGGCAGATCAGATATGTTCAAGCAAAGTCATGAGAGACAGAAGGGTAGGCTCTTGTGGGATGGGCTCCTCTTCACAACAAAATCCACAGCTGCAAACTCCAAAAGAAATAATATCTATTTCTCACTGGCAGGACCCCCAGCCGTGACGGAGGCTCGGCCAGATGAGGCCATTGTGACAGGCTGTGGCCGTGACTGCAGACATCCCTCAGCGTCCTGGCAGCTGAGAGTTCACAGAATAGGTCTCAAGCCCTGCTTTTGTTACACTGCTTGGTCTTTCCCTGCCAGTGCCATGGCCCTAGAAGTCAGCATTTCTCTCTTTCCTGAAGCAGAAGCTGGCTCTTGGCACTCGGTTAGAAAATGCCTGCTGTGTAAGTGACTAAAATAACAAGAGATGAGTGTTTTCAGCTGGGTCTTGCAAACTTTTTGCAAGAAGGAGCCAAGCCAACAATGTGAAAGCATGCTGAACTGAATGGTGTGCAGATGCACAACCCCCTGTGGAGCTGTGTGCCAGCCTGGACAGTTCTAGAGATGTGGACCCACAGCAGAGGGTTTGTTTGTGCCCATGAGAAGAAAGAGAAAGGAGGGCTAGAACTCACTCTTCCAGGTATTTCCAAACTGACTTGTCAGCAGGAAAGTCCCAGTTATAATTAAAGAGAACTCTTTCTCCATTCCACCCTCGTGGAGTTGTAAACAGCAGCGCAGCATGCAGTCTAAGGCACAATAAGTTGGGTTTTAGTTACAGCATTACCAAGTCTATCTAGAAGCTGTGAGTGCAGATCACTCAGCCTTAGGGGAGAAAAAAGCACAGCACCAGTCGTTCTACCAAACCCTTCCCCACTAAAGTTGCGTGTCAGAACAGCACTGAAAGAAAATTTGCATTTCAAATGGAAAGGGAAAATTTGGTTTTGCAGAATATCATGGGGCTGGCAGTAATAAATCATGGTAGCATCAGAATGGAGTGGATTCCTGCAACTCTTGCACTGCTTTCTGTAAGGCTGTGTTGTTGCTGAGGAAGTGAAATCTGGTTAGCCCACAGCTTACACACAACTGTGCAAGACTTCTTCAGATCTTTTATTGTTCTTCCCACATACACGCTGCTCATTTTTCATGATTTTATCAAATTGAAAAACTTTCAGATTTCAAATGTCTTCATAGACCCATAGCGTGGCAGCTGCTATATTTCTAGATAGGTCTGAATGCTTCAGGTACTCCTATGGCTCTGCCTCTTCTGTTTTCTCTCTCTCTCTTTTTTTTTTTTTGGTTTTTTTTTTTTTTTTTTTTTTTTTTTTTTTTTTTTTTTTTTTTTTTTCTTTTTTTTTTTTTTTTTTTTTTTTTTTTTTTTTTTTTTTTTTTTTTTTTTTTTTTGTTTTCTATAAAACAGTTTTATCCTCTTCATCTGACATAGGTGTAGTATCTGGAATTGCCAGAATCTGTTCTCTGAGAAAGTTTTATCTTTGTGTAACAATGGCAACACGAGCTACCCTAAGGAGATAAGGGAATTTGAGAAAGAACTTCAGTTACTACAGATACTGTTTTTAGGCTGTGATAACCCACAAGTGGATGAAGGCTGTGATAACCCACTGCTGAAATACAAGATAGACTATCTTTTATTCTTAATTGTTTGCCTGGACAATTTTTCTGGCCAGTGCAAGACAGACAGCAGGATCTCACACTTGTCTTGGCACTGGGTATTGCACAGAGACTTAAAGGCTTGCTTCTCAAAAAAAATCTTACCTAAATAAAGAAACTATGGGATATGAGTGGGCAAAGCAACTGGAAGAATTGAGAAATGAGCAAAAAGGGAAATGTGGTGAAAGAATCCTGATTTTATGGACTAGATATGTGGATATGGCTGGATGTCTGCAAACCTAGTTGTACAAATATATCCTGTGTTAGAATCAGGTGGTGGAAATATTTATTATGTAATAACCTCCTTTATTTTTTTAAAAGCAAGAGTGATCAGCATTAACTTCCTTAAACAGAGCCTCTTCCCAAATGCCTACTGCCAGCATCCTGATGCAGCTCTCAGCTCTGACACCTCCAGGGGAGGTGTTAGTGACAGACCAGGAAAAACGCTTTGGATGTGGCTTAAGAGAACTCAAGGTCTGTTACTTGAACTGCACTGATCCATCTTTTTGCACATGAACTAAGGGAAAAGTGGATAGTGATTATGCGGCTGGGACCTCCATTTTTCCCAGGGCTTGCTTTGCCCTTTTGTGTCTGGGCCACTCTCACCTCCCCTCATTTAATCTGCAATAACAGAACACAGTTAAGTACTGAAATTCTCGTTAACTTACAGACCTTGCAGATCTGGAAAAGCTATTTCACCTCTCCCTCCTGGCGTGGCTTAGTGAGTCACTACCCACACCTTGCCTAAGCAATTTTTTCCCTTGTATGATTAAGGGCTAAAATCATTTGAAATCACAGATAATGGTCAGCATTCATTCACCACTTACTGTGAAATGGCTAAAATAGAGGTCACAGAACAACAAAATTCTTAGGTCTCAAAGGGACCTCTGGAAATCATTCAGTCCATCCCCCCTGCCCAGGCAGGGCTACTTAGAGGTGACACAGGAAAGTGTCCAGATGGGTTAGAATGTCTCCAGAGAGGAAAATTCCATGATCTCCCTGGGCAACCTCTTTCAGTGTTCTGCCACCCTCAATGCAAGAAAGCTTTCCCTCATGTTGAGGTGAAAGTTCTTGTGTTTTAGCCTATGGCCATTGCTCCTCACCCTGTCACTGGGAACCACTGAAAACAGTCTGGCACCATCCTCTTGGCACCCACCTTTGAGATATTTACATGCATTAATGAGATCCCTTTTGTCTTCTCTTCTCTAGGCTAACAGACTCAACTCCCTCAGATGCTTCTCCTGCAGATGAGACAAAAGCGATGCCCCAGAACCCTCATCCTCTTTGTAGTTCCCCACTGGACCCTCTCCAGTAACATCTTGCCTTTCTTGTACTGAGGAGCCCAGAAGTGGACACAGCACTTCAGGGGTGGCCTCACTAGGGCTGGGTAGAGGGTCAGGACCATCTCCCTTGCCCTGCTGGCCACACTCCTCCCAGGATATCATTGGCCCTCCTGGTCACAAGGGCACTGCCAGTTCATGGTCATCCACCAAGACTCCCATGTTCTTCTCTACCAAGCTGCTCTCTAGGTCAGTCCTTTGCCTGTCCTGGTACTTGGGGTTGTTCCTCCCCAGGTGCAGGAACCTACACATGGCCTTGTTGAAGCCCATTAAGTTTCTCTCCACCTGATTTTCCAACCTATCAAGGTCCCACAGCACAGTCTTCTGGTTTATCAGCCACTCCCCATAGTTCTGTTTCATCAGCAAACTTGTTGAGGGTCTCTTTCCTTTAACTGTCTTTCATTGAATGGAACAGAAGATCTTTCCTGTTTTAGTTTCCATGCATTCCTGACTAATCACATACTGGTTTCACTGTCCAAAATATTATGTTGAGGGTGAAGACACTGTGAGCATGGAACAACTCCTGTATTGCACATTTCTTATTTTAAAGAAAGGAAACTTTTTTCACTTTGTGTTGTAATCATTGTAGAAAAAATAAAATACCTGAAACTTCTATTTTATAAATTGTATTTTAATTTCAAGACCAAAAATACAAAACTCCTAGAAGTGATCTTAAGGATGTTTCTACAAAGACCTTTTTTATGGTTTTATTTTTATTTTACAAGTCAGTTTCTGTTGAAAATGCAAATATATACCATCATAAATTGTAATACAAGACATACAAAGAATCCTTGACCTTCATGTAGCATAAAACTATTGTGATGAATCAAATAATTTGATGCAGCAAAGATTAGTTTAAAAAGTATCCAAGTATGTATTCCAGACATAAACAGCAGATGTTGATTTACAGCTGGACCTGTGATGGAAGGCATCTTCTGCCATTTTCCCTGTAATGGGGAAGAGAAGAGAATTGCTGCTGGCACGTGCATTTAAGCTGGGTGGTATTAAACTGAAATGACGTTCAACACATGCTATCCACCTGCATCTGTCCTATCCCTCTGCAGGTTGTTTGAAAGTCCAGCTCTAACCTGAGTTTCCACCTCTTTACAGTGCAGGGAAAGCAAAAAAATGATGCAAAGTCCCCTAGAAAGTAACTCACTCCATAGCCTAAATCCACTGACCAAAACTCAAGAGACACCAATGATATGTATCATATTATGAAGCAGAAGAAAGGAAAACTCTGGTTTTAGGGTACAGAACTGAGAACAGAAGCCCAGGTTGAAACCAACATTTTTCCAGTTTTCCTCTGTTACCCCAAATCTGGGTTTGGTAAGGCCAGTTCCAGTGAAGTCAAGTTTGGGTTAGCTCTTTGTACTCTCCATGCCTTTGCACCTGCAAGGCAGGATTGATAGCAAATCTTTTGGCTAGGCATCCGATATGTGACAATAGTCTAGTGATTGATAGGAGTAAAAAACCAGATCTTTTAGATCAGCTAGTGGAGATAATTCTTGCATTTTGGCCCATGGGAACTCATGACATTTGATAACTGATTTATTTTTAAACACACTACACTGAAGAATAGCCATGAAAAGGGGACAGGCTAATTTTAATTAATCCATTAGATAATTCCTGAGCAGAAAGGACTGGCAGAGCTTGCAGGAGAAATGTATGTTAATAAAGTTGGAGATCACTCATTTTTCTGATTAATTATTACTTGACAGAAAAAGAATTTTTGAGAGCCATGCTACGTGTAGCTATTTAACTATACTATGTACAAGTGTTTAAAGAAAGGGAAGAAGCAACTATTTCTGAGGACAGTGCCAGCATGCAAATAATTATCTCTCCCATTTCTCTAATCATCTTGGCTTTATGATTCTTGCTGGTGTGTATCTGAGATTATGTAAGTATTCCAGCTAATACTGTCATGTGGGACAGCAGTTTCTATGACACATTTTTTCTCTACTTTTGGAGAGTATCTACCTTTGGTGAGGAGAGAGATCTTGACTTCCAGAACCATCTCCAGTCTGAGGCAGTGACTTACCTGTCTCAGAGGTGCCATCCCTGTCACTGCAGCAGGGTACATTGCCTGCTGCTGTAGGCACTGCTGCGGTCCAGCATCGGCATGTACATTTTAGCCACGATGCAGTAGCTGACTCCAGGCCTCAAGTCTTGTATTTTAATAACCTTGTCTTTCCCTTCATACACCAGGACCCTGTGTTGCTTCACACACAGTGGAGAAAAAAGAGCCAGTCAAGCACATTTCCCTAGCATGTGCCTGTGAGTAAAGTTTTATGAGAACAGAGGGTGCAGAACAGCACATGGACTTGCACAAACCCAACAGCATTAATAACTTATTTATGCTTTGTAAAGAAAATTCCCTCCCAATTCCTCTCCTGTCCCAATTTTATAAAATAGGTCATAGATTTAGAAGTATTAAGTTGCTGTGAAATAATACAGGGAGGAATTACAACTCAACTCAATCAAATTCCATTCCTGAAAAGTAAGCCTACTTTGTTTTCAAACATTTGCACAGTCATCACTGCTCTCACAGTCCCAGAAGACAGTTTCAACAGTAAAACAAGTGCCCACACTTTTCTGGCTTTTCAGTGGTAAAGGGTTCATATCTGAATGTACTCTTACCTCATCGAGCAAGTTGTTAATTATGAAGACTTGATACAGCAGATCATAATAATTTGTCATTGGTATTTTGCTGCCTCTCTTCCTTTTATAAGGAGAACGTGGAGCCTGGAGCTTTACTGTAATATATTTGTCGCTATGAACCACAGTTACCATTGGAGGTCCTATCACAGCTACAGAAAAAAACCAAAGCTATAAACACAATTATAGTTTATTAATAATATTTCCTAGAATGCAATTTGAATCCATTCAACAAATGTTCATGTTACCAATGATATGCTGTCCTGTATTTACTCCTCAAGTGACACTGTAAATTCTTATTCTTGGTGTTTATTTGGTTTGGTTATTGTTATTTTGGAGGCTACATTTCCTGTGTTTGTAAATCTATCTTTGAGTCAAACTTTTTGAAATCCCTTAGAGCTGATATTGTTAAGTGTTGACTGGTCAAGCAAAATTCAAAAATTCCCCTGATTTTCTTTTTCCCTTGTATTTGTGTTTGTACTTGGGCTGCACAAAATGTCCATTTGAACCACTTCAGCTATGGCAAGGATGCACTTTATATCATCACTTTCAAATATTTTGCAATTGGCTTGGTTAGACACAGCTAAGGCTTCAAGCTATTGCCTGCATGCATGTGTGTGCAGCACCAGAAATGTGGGGACACAGGGCAGCAGCTGTCACATGGATCTCTCCAGGAGGAGGAGGTGGCACAGGGAAAGATGTTCTGGTTTTGCTGAAAGGTGCTGCTTTACGTCAAAGTCTGTGGTTTCACCTGTGCAGGAGGCTCAAGGTAGTTTGCACTTCAGGGCTATGAAGTGACCCACACTGACAATTTGATTTTGCATTGGCCAGTGAGGGAAAATGGGTTAATTCAAGGTGAACTTACTGGTAGGTAGACTGCTACTGTTCAGAGTTTGGGGAGTCCTCCACTTCTAACATATTGTGGCACTATAATGACAGTGCTAACCATAAGCTTTGCACATGTTCTTTCTATGTCCTCTCCTGCAGTCAGGATAACACATGAATATGAGAAGACTAGTGGCTACACACCACACAGCTCTGTCCTCTCTTCTCCCCCCAAAGAAAAAAATGCTTCCTTTTTTATTGTCTTGAGTCCTATCCTTCCTGCAGCTCCAAAAATGCCTGAAAAATAATTTGTGTATTTCCATGCCCAGAGGAAAATGTTGAATTAAAGGGATCTTTTGATCTCCTAATTACTGGTAAATGGCTATTTGGTCATAATTGCTTGGCTTTCAAGTGTGTGGAGAATTGCTTTGGCATAACACTTTACCTGAGAGCTATTGACTCACTTCTTTACCTACAGCTTTGTGGCTAGAAACAGATTACTCATGTTTGCAAGTTGTGAGCAGAAATGATGCATTCCATGCCACAGAAGATCAAACTCCTTCCGGAGGGACATGTGTGTTTGCACTTACTTTCTCGCCAGGGAGTGAATCTGCAGCTGAGGCTCCAGCTGGAATAGACACCAGCCAAGGCTGCTCTCACTCTGCTGTAGTAAGGCTCCTGGATGTCAGAGGTCTCATGTGTTAGGTCACAGACATGGCTTGAAATCCCCCAGCACTCGTCTTTATTTTGCCACGTGTTCTGCCCATACCTATGGAGAAAGAGGAGGAAGGATGTAAACTTTAGGGATCACTGCCTGTGTCCATGCAGATCCTTAGCCATCTGTTTCACTCTTGTGGCATAACAGGGAAGGTTGATTTCATGGGCATTTGGGAGCTACAGGCTTCTGTCTTTTCTGAAAGAAATATAAAGCAGAGACATGGCTCAGCAGCCCTGTAGGGAGCCACCTCTTAGTTGCCCCATGGGAGAGTTGGGCAAGCTTTGGCGTAGCCAGTGTGTTCAATGATGAGCAGAATGCCAGATTTCACCAAACAATTTCTCAAGGGCAGTAATGATTCCAGGCACTCACCAGTGTGCCAGGGGTGGGACCAGACCCTGAAGACCATCCCCTAATGTTGCATCAATCTTTCTATGCAAGGCACTCTGAGGCAGTGCCGTGGGCAAGGTAGGTCACTGAAATACCTTAAATGTGCCATTACAGAAGAACTTGACCTACCTAAACCTTCTTGAGGCAGGTGGGTGGACCCAATGAATTTCAGGGGTCCCCTGCAAACTACATTTTGCTTCAAATTCTTGGTGCCATGAGGGTGCAGAGCACAGTGCTGGAGGTGCTTGTTCCTTGCCTGCTCATGCTGCTTGACTGCACCTTGTAGGATTGGTAGGTTCAGAAACCACTGAGAGCTGGCAGCCAAGCAGCACATGGCTGTTCCCCAGGAATGAGAGCACCCTGTCAGCAGAGAAATGATTTTGATGTGCCCAGCAGGGCTGAGCCCCAGCAGAGTGGGAAGCCCTGGTACTTACACTTTATACTGCACAAAGTAGAGCGCATCTCTCGCCTCTCTGGCCCACCCAGGCTGCCAATGCAAAGTGGTGTTGAAATTTAACGAATGGAACTCTACCTTCTGTGGCTTAATCGAATCTGGCCGGTCTTGGTTCTCCAAAACTAAAAGTGCTGCAGATAAGAAGGAATGATAACATGACGTGTTTGTCACAGACACACTCCTCCACGTTGGAATCAGAGGGTGTTGATACAGACCATTTACTTTCATGACTAGCAGACCACAGGGAAATTAAATCCCCTGGATCTCACATTCAAAACTTTCCAAGTCACGAAATCAAGCAGAAGAGACACATTTAGAACTATGAAAGGAATACTTTTATGTGGTCTGAGTGTTTGGAGGAGGGTTTTTTTGCTGTTTGTTTTGGGTTGGTTTGTTTGTTTTTCTTTTTTTTTTTAATTGTTTGTTGGTTTGTTAGTATATTTTTCCTTAGTGAGTTTGCTGCTGTGAAAGATGCCTCATGCACATCCCAGGAAACAAACCCTTCGGATGTATTCACACAGCCTGCAGTAACAAGCCCCATCAATACTTAAAAGTCAGTACTCAAAAGCCCTTTCCCCCTACTCCACAACTCAGCTTTAACCTGAAGAGATTATAGCTCTTTTAACTGTTGCCATAGTCATGTTTACCAGCTCCTGCCTAATAAAAGACCTGAAATTCACTGCTTTTCCTGTCTATACCACTGGAAAAGTTGTCTGACAGTTTTCAAGATCACCTCTTTTCAAACTGCAATATTACTATAACAGATTCAGTTAACAATCTCTCTGAAACCCTAATATTTTTGTGATTTTTGAGACCCAGATGACAGCAGCTTTTACCCTGACATAACACAGAATCAGGTAAGACTTTGCTGGCTGAACTGAAACTGGTAATACAGCCATGAAAAAAATCTAACAGGTAACACATTCATTTTATCTGCATTTCAGAACCTGGAAAAATACAATAACAAACTAATTTGAAAGTGACTGGCTTTTGAAACCCACGAAAGGATACAGAGATTTCTTGATTCATCTAAAAATTCAGTAACAAGCCCTGTCCTCCCACCCTCCCCGCTTCCCACACAGGAAAAGAGCAAAAAGCCTTTACTTACAAGTTGTCTCATCCTGAAGCAGGTGCATCAGGAAGCAGAGGAAGGAAAGCATGATCCTCCTCATGCTTAGGAGAGCAACTCCATGACTGAAAAGCACCTCTCTTCCTCTTGGGCATGTCTTATGAGGAAGTAATTGTTAAGCACTCCAGAGTTCCCCTTATTTTCAGTGGTTTCCAAATTCCCCGGTTTGGCTTTGGTTTAGTTTAGCTGGGAAACATATGAGTAGCTCTAAATTAAACATGAGCAATTTTTCTTTCTTGGCAGCTGTGATCATGCAGAGTTTGGAACTAATTATGAACCAAGCCATTATGAAAAAGGTCCTTTTTGGAAGACATTAATTCCCAGATGATGTCTGCCAATATTGCTTTATCCCATAAATTTGTCACAGAAGCTTTCTTGCTTGCCATGCTAAGATTTTTAATATTTATTTATTTAATTATTTGTTTTCAGCTCACTAGTTGCTCAGAGCTGAACAACACAAGAAATTTTGCTCCAAGGATATAAAGGACCTACCCATGGGATGTGCTCTGGTTTGATGGATGCCTCTGGGCCAAAAGCAAGAGATGGACTTTGCAGGTGTGTTGGTGGCACAACATCACCTAGGGGGCTGTCGCTGGAGGAATGAGGGGCTGTGAAATCACTTCTGGCTGTTGGGCAGCACGTTCACCTCACGCTGGCTGTGGGGGAGATGCTGGGAGGCCAGGGAAGTTGCAGGACTGATAGCTTCCAGACAGAGATTAGGAAGGTAAGCCCAGCCCATAGGGCCAAAGTGCCACTCTGGGTTGGACTTTCAGACTGCCCGGAATCATATGCCCCAACTGCCTGCACAAATATTGGCATTTGTCAGTGTTATCCTTCAGATCCTGCCTACCCAGTATGTCCATCCCTACAAGCTTGACCCCAGGGCTGGGGATGCTGGGGCTCCCCTGTGAAAACAATCTCACTTGGTGCTTGCAAATGCTTTAATGCTACATGCACGTCTGCCTGGTGGGAGATGAGTTTTGTGCTCCTAGGAAGCATGGAAAGCTCAGACAATTCAGCTGCTGGTGGTGAACGTGGTGCTGCTGCCCAGCCTTGCCCCTGGCTCTTCCCTCCCCAAAAGCTCCCCGATGCTGACACCCACTGGTACTTCACTGCTTATGCGCCAGTGCAACTAAGCAAAAGTCAGGACGCATTCTCTTTTTGCAAACTCATGATGATAAGCAAGAGGATAAAAATGTTGATTTTATGAGACTTAGCACTGTCCTGTGTAACAGCTTCCACAAAAGGGGTAATAGATGTGAAGACTAACTGTCTGCAAACAAAAAATAGTCATGAAATCCTCTTTATTTTGGGAAAACGTGGAAACTGAAGAGCTGTCAGGTCAAAAAAAGTGCAAGTTCTGGTTCAAATGAACTTATTTAAAGGCCACCAGTTATACTGAACAAACTGAACAACATCAAGGCAAGAAGCTGACCTTGGTCAGGCAGATGGGCACAGGGTCTCAATTCAGCTGACCACGTATACCTCATTATACTAGCACCAAACCTGCGGCACGTATAGTAAAATGCTAACTGTATAGCTCTGAATAATGAACTAGGCAAATCAATTAAGAGAATTAAAGAACTGAGAAAAAGTGAAGAAAAAAACCCCAGTAAAATGAAGACAGAAGTCAGAAAGTCTATCTCTGGCTGCAGAATTTTTATCTATCCATTTCCCAAACACATCTTCAAAAACCAGTGACCTTTAAATAGCTTCCCAAACCAAACTGAATTAGTATTTCATCATGTTATATGAGCGCAAGTACGGGAATAGGGAACTTTTACACACCAATCACTAGACTGAAGTCATCAGTGTTTAGTCACAGGTCATGTATTTGTTTACTTGAATTGTACACACCTTCCCATATCCCGGGAAGCAGCCCATTGCCAGGAGCCGGTGTGGACCTCTGCCAAGGTTCCTTTCGATTGTAGTTCCTCCTAGGAAAGCAGAGCTGAGGGCCAGCCTGCCGGCACAAGTGGGTTTTGCTGGGAAAAGGCTGCTGTGCGATGTGGTGAAACGGGGCAAGAAGCGCCAGTCACATGGGGAAAGCCGGGGTTTCCTGTGCACTGCACTCCGATGGTGTTTTGCCTGCAGCTGGGCTCGGCAGCATGCAGTGATCGGTAACTCTTCACATCATTTCTGTTGTCATTGAAGCAGCCGCTGTTTCAATAGCAGGTTGTTAGCACCTGTAACACTGTGCTACTCATCAGCCTCAGTCACGTTGCTTCGGTGCTTCGTGAGATAAAAATCACTGCAGTCAAAGAAGGACCAGCTGCACACACGCACCCTCATGCAGGCAATACGTACATCTATGTCTGGAGTCTCACACAGTATGGATATAGTGTATATAGTGCTTTTCAAAATGTAAAC
The DNA here is from genome assembly GCA_013400275.1 of Rhadina sibilatrix. Classification (NCBI taxonomy): domain Eukaryota; kingdom Metazoa; phylum Chordata; class Aves; order Passeriformes; family Phylloscopidae; genus Rhadina; species Rhadina sibilatrix. The sequence continues at coordinate 790,275 of VWYO01000533.1, read as the reverse complement.
TATTGAGGAACACAGGACAATGTACACTGCAATGCTATTTAAAATATGAGAACTTTATAAACAATCTTAAGGGCAGTACTTTATGAAGACATGGAAAGTTAAAATGTATTACTTAGCCCAGCAGAATCCACATAAGTAGCTATGATAGCTCATGCTAGCTTACACAGCAGTGTCTTTCTGATCCAAACCATTGTGAAAGAGTAGAACTGATATTTTTGTGAACCAACATAGAGAATAGTGGATATGAGAATTTTTTTCCATTGCTGGAATGGAAACCTATCTGAATGCTGGGTAAACAGCTTGCTTTCTCTTGAGGATGGATTATCGCTACACAGAGGTAAAAGTCAAGTACATTTTTGCTGAAAGCTGCTTGATTCATCTCATTTGAAAGGACCATCTCCTTGTTACTTTTTTTTTCTTTTGCCCTCAAATGAATTGTTTCCCATACATGAGAGGAGAAAATATAACTCTGAAATTGCTATTGTAGCATGACCTTTGGCTTTTCAGATGTGAGTCTGATATTTGCAGTGGATGTGAGGGTGGGTTTTGCTTACATGCCTGGATGAGGATGTGGGAGGATGAAGAAAGCATACCCAAAGCATACAGAGAATGCTTCTGGTAACTGGCAGAGGCAAGGCAATCCTCCCTCGTGCACGGCATTTCACACACACACACACACACACACACATTAAAAAAAAAAAAAAGAGTGAGCAGTTCATGTTGCTCTAGACCTAAAGACTATTCACAATTGGAGACAGAGTTTTCAGTCTTTTCTAAACAGCCAGTGTGGACTTAGAGGAAAACCTGTCTTGGGAGGGGCTCTGAAGGTCGTCCAGTCCAGCCTCAGCACGGGGCTAGTGACAATTTTATCCCACAGTAAACCATTTCTAATGTGAGTTTCCTCCTGCATATCCTAGTGGGATTCTTGTGCTGCAAACTGTTTGCAAGCACTACAGTTGGCTATAGTTGGCAATTAGATCTCTCCCGAGTGCCACCTCTCCTGGCTGAAGGGATCCAGCTCCCTCAGCTTCTTCTGGTGTGTCAAATGCCCCAGGATAGCCTTTCACCAGCTCAGTGGGGACTGGGAAAGGGAATCACTACACTACACACAAAAATTAAAATGAAAGCAAAGAAAACCCCTACGGTCAGGCAGGAGGGACTTTTTGGATTTTTCTTCCCTGCTCTGTAGGAAAGAGACATTACATCACACAAGTTCTTACAGAGAAGTTTCTGAGGAAGCAACACAGACTTTCACTGCACAGTGGTTGCCTTCCCTGCTTCCTGCCCACAGGTACAAACTTCATCTCTCACTGTTAAAGAGCTTGGGTCAACATTTTAAAGATGACAGATAGAAATTCCAATGCTGTAGCTGCATCTGTGTAGTGAGACTTTTGACCACACTAAGGATGAAGATCTGCGGAAGGCTCAAAAGTAGTGAGTCATCATTTGCACATGCAGTATTTATTTAACAATTTTATACAATTAACAATTTAACACACTGAATTGACCAGGAAGTTAGTAACCAACACTAACATTCATTAGGAAGTGAAATTAATACCCAACCCCAAGTCTTTTATTTAAATGACAAGTTCCCTTAAAATTTTCCGTTTTCTCACTTGCAAAGCCATAGAATTACATATTTTCCCACCTCTAAGGAGTGCTGTAGCTTGTTTAAGCCCATTAAAACACACTTTTTAGGTTGTGGATCCCTCATCAAATCATCAGCTGACAAAAAACTGCCAACTTGGAGACACATGAAATTAATATTCCAGAATTTGTCAGATTTTCATAGCATAGTAAAGGTGCCAAGTGCTCACTCAGCCAACAGAACCTACAGATAAAACTGGAGAGGTACATCACAAACATTGCTCATGCACTCCTGGTCCACCTACTAAAGTAAAGAAATTCTGGTAGCGCCAATGCTCTCTGACACACTGCCACCAGAGGCAGCTGAGGCAACTACTGAAAAACTGATAGTGTGGGTAGGATATGACCCACACACTGATTTTTGTGTGGTGGTGATTTTTTTGGTGTTTTTTTTTTTTGTTTTTTGTTTTTTTT
>VWYO01000533.1:778147-788208 GCA_013400275.1 Rhadina sibilatrix | reverse complement strand
TTTTTTTTTTTTTTTTTTTTTTTTTTTTTTTTTTGTTTTAATAAGGAGTGTGCCAAAGCCTCTGAATCTGATCACAAAGTCCTGTCCAGACCACACTGGGCTGACTCAGGACATCACACAAGAAGGGCAAGGGGCTGGCAGGCCTGCACTCAGGAAGAGACACAGAACTGCGATGCCTGCCTCCACATTTGTCATCAAAAATTGGGCTGCAGAAGGAGCAAATGCTTCTGGGAGCTACTTTGGCCAATAAAACTTGGAAAGATGCAAGCCCAGGGGTTTCCCTGGCCAAGAGAAAAAAGAATTAGAAGGAAGAAAGGAAGAGAAACTGCCTTTTACTCATCTCTCCTGCAAGGAGAAATTTGCAAGCATCACACTTTCTAGCCTGCAGCTCAGTTGTGTGATTGCCTTTTGAATTCTCAGTATCATTCTCCATCATCCAAGGAGTGTAAACTCTGGACCAAAAAGTCCATTCTTACAATAATTTTTACCACCACCACCTCCAAATACCTACTGTATTTGTATATACACTTGTTTTACAAGCCTTTTTTGTTTTCCTTAATAAATGCAATGTTGAAGATCCTGTGTGGATAGTCTCTGAGCATTTAGGAATCGGTGTGCGCTGAGCTTTTCAGGACAGGACCCTTCGCACTTAACTGGTTTTCACACTTCTCAGAGGTGTTAGTTTCGAGTCTACTGGAACATGACTGTTTAACCATTAAGATCACCCTGTGATTCTTAAAGACAAAAAAAAGCTTTGCTCCATATGGTCTTAAATGAAGTTTGGTGTATTTCAAATAAAATTGCTAGTTTTGCTGCACACCCTGAAGCAATTGACAAATTAGTTCTTTGTAATTCACCATCCAAATTCACAGTTTCTGTGAATTACTGCAGTTTCTATTTAAATTTGGGGGGTGAGTACCTATTGGTACTGTATTAAAAGCTGATGTAAGGCCAGACTGATACTGGAGATGAAGCCACATGGAAGAAGGGACTGAAAAATGGCAAAGATGCTCTCTACCTCCTTGATACCACTGCCCTCTAGACATTCAGGCAAGCTTTTACAACCCTTACTTCTTTGTTATAGTTTATCTCACACTTAATCACATTTGCAGCAGGTTACCACAGACCTCAACTCCCAACAAACCTGGCAGTGGAAAGCACATTACAGTTTCTGTAATCTGGAATGGAACTGCACATGCCCCCCACCCTTCCTACAATTAACTGAGCTGCTACAGACTTGCAAAATATCCCACGGAACATAACATAAAACAGTCATGCCCAGAAGGAAAACAAGGTATATTTATTTTGCTCTTTTCACTCTGTATTTTCAATCTAAAAGAATTGTATTTACTCTCTTTGAAAGGGTACTTTTGAAGGGATGTAAGTTTTTGAGTTTGTTATTCAAGCAATGTTGGCACACAGAAAAAGCTGTATCAGTCACTACTCTTACTGCTGTACTGTGCACATTGCAAGGATTTGACAACTGCAGGATTAATTTTGCAGGACACTTAGCAAGCTGGTGGGCAGAACCTCTTAGTTTGCCTGCTCATTATTTGCTCTGCTTCTAATGCTTTTCCTCTTTCAAGCTGTGGCTGGACAGCCAAAATTAAAACATCACACAAATAAGACTTGTGCGATCATTTAAACTTCTAATGAACAGTAACAAGTTTCAAGGAAGGCCAAATTTCCTTGCTCTGTAGCAATTAATCCATTCAAATAGTTTGACCATTTAATCCTTGTCCATAACTTTTAAATAGGACATAAGAAAGCATCCCCAGGCTGAAGCAGGACTGCATCAGGCTGCATCAACAGCAGCAAAGGGCAGAAGAGAAGTTGCAACACTGAGGATAAAGATGGTCAATAGGATCCAGGAACTGGCTGCACACAGCCACACTCACAGATGGGCCACACACATCTCTGCCAAACAGCGTTTTGATTCTCAGTAATGCTCAAGTATACACCACATAAGTAACATGAACTGAGAGAGAGCTACAAAAGTACACTTAGTCTTCAGAACAAAAGCTAATAGCCATAATGAGGCAAGGACACACATTTTTCTTTTTAGATTTTTTTTAATTTACATATAAAAATATGTACAGTATTTACAGGAATTTCGTAACAGATTTCAGCCCAATTACTGCATCCATTTAAAGAATATACAAAGAGTATTAATAAACAAGAACTTCAAAGTTAAAGGAGAGAACTATAAAAAAATCACATTAAAGGAATCTACACAGGTCACCTTTTCCTGAGATAAAATGTACTTTGGATTTGGGTTGTCATTTTGGTTGTGTGTTTTTGGGTTTTTGCTTTCAGACACGCTGAAACCATTAATTTGAACCAAGTACATCTCTTACTCACTAATACTCAACTGTTTATATGGAACCACTTCAGAGCAACTGTTTTTTTGTAACCCTGAGAAAAACAGGTTTTCTCACACAAGTTTCTTTTTCTGCAATCTTTTAGTGAGGGTTTACATAAAAATACATGAGTCTTTTCCAGGCAACTAGGACTCTACACGCTGCCTTATTTCCATAGATGTCAGTAGATTTGACAATTTTTTTTTAAAACTACATTATTTACTTATGTGGAAAACCACACAAAAGCAGATTTGATATTTCTGTGCCAGCATACAGTGCTGCCACAATACTTCACTGTTAATTGTAGATCTAATAATAAAAATTACAATGTCCACTCAAGAACAAGAACTAAAGAACAAGAACTTAGAAATGTTGGCAGGTATAAGGCCAAAGTTTTGTGAAGTTCTTTTTCACAGGATATAATGCTTTGGAGTCTTACATCTTTGGTGATCTTACATCATCACCCAAATCATCTTCAAGTGAGAGGAAAGGAGGAGTGCTAAGAAGCCAGGACAAGAGTAAAAATCAGCTGAAAAGGTTTGAAGTGGCAAAACCTTACAGGTGTGTCATACTGGATAGCTGATTGGCCTGTAAAACGCATGAATATTAAAGTATTTTTAATATAAACATTAGGCACTTTCATATTCTGGATCAAGGTGCTATGTATGAATATTCAGAAGCTCAAGTAAACTACCTCATCACAAGAATATTACTCAAAGTAACTCAATTAGGTGAAAATGTATAGATAAATACTACCTGACAGGTTCACAGCCACATTGCTCAGACATTTGGTATTACAGAACTGCAAAAGCAAGACTAACTAGCTGTAGCTGGAAAGGCATTTTCATTCCAATCCAAACAAATCCTCACACTGCAAGCTGCTGGACTGTATCCAGAGATTACCACCATGACTCTTAAGGCTCTCAATGCCACTACTGGCAACTGCTAAAAACAGGATTGGTGGTAACAGAGCTTACTGACGCAGAAACACATCCTTGTCTCACTGTGGCCCCACATTTTCAGCTAGACACAGCTACTAAAAGAATCCTGTGCTTTGTGCACTCTTAAACTTCTTTATTTTACAATTACAAAAGCTGTAAGCTGGCCTGAGCAACTTAAACATCTAAACTATCCCTGTGCCACTAGTATGCAGCACACAGAAGACAGACTGCAGGGATGGTGCTAGTTCAGTGGCTTTTGTATTAACAGTTCAGAAATTTTGTTTAAAAAGTAGATTTAACCTTGTTTTATTTCAAGAGCAGGTCTGCTGTATTTATATGTAATACAGTACAAAGCACTTATACCACTGTCCTTGATTTTCAGCTTCTAAAATAACACTGCCTTTCCAATATATGTGACTATCTGCCATGCCAAATATTACCCATTAAGATATACTTCTTGTCATTTCTTATTTATCTTAACATCACTGTTCTTAATGATATCCTAGCTTCTGGCTGGGTCCTTTTACTCACATTTGACTCCATGTGACTGGAAAGATTCAGAAGAATGTACAATGTGGTTATATTGCAGGGGTAAGAGAAAAGAACCTGAGCACTTGGTTTTAAAATGTGTCTATCTGCATTCCTCTTCCAGTGTCTCAGCAAAGGAAAATCTTCCAGAACAATGAAACACCTAGCTCACACAAATCTAAGATGCTGAGACTTAGTTCTAACAGCATCAGGGTTTCCTGATGCATTGTTAAGAATGTAACTCTAATTAAAAAAAAAAAAAAAAAAAATCACATGCTTCTGACAGAATCTTGGTTTTGAGGCAGATACATCAAACCCAACAACTGCCAGAGTTAATTACTGACGTTCTTGGACAACATTGACATTTTATTTCTTTTTCTGACAAAACTGATAGAAAGAAAACAAGCTACCAAGTGCAAGGTTAACTGCTCAACTCTGAGCAGTTGCAAAGAAAATACTCAGGAAATTGTCTGGTCACAAACTTCCTCCCAAAAAACCAAGATTAACTTTCACAGTGAATGAAGTTAATGCCCTCTTTATCCCTTCAGTGCCAAGTTCAACTTAAAACACTTCTCTGACATTTATAAATTCCTGAGGTATTTATTGCAATTCATAATCATCAACAAATCTCCAAACCCAGAAAGAAATTACATCAACTCCAATCTCTGCACAAGACACTGAGCTCATCTACTCAGTAGACAGTCTGCTAAGAGCTTCAGTGATGAACCACATCACTACCTGGAAAGTCAGTTCGGTTGAAATTTCAAGTGTAATTAATGCTGATTTTCAAAAACCCTTCTCATAACACCAAGAGTGTTATTTTCTGCACCTCTGCTATGGGGAGACCTACACATTAGTGCATCCTAAGCAGTAAGTCACTAAGCACTGCGTTCTAGGAACTCAACCCAGAACACGACATTGAAAAAGTTTTTAGGGGGGTCTCACTGTGTTTGAATATAATGCAGAAACAAATCACAGCCAGCTAAGAATTACTAATTGGGCTTTCCATGACACCATAACTACAAAATTCACCTGCTCAATTTGGCTTTTCCTAAAATTATCAAAACCCTGCTAAGCCATCTGTTACCTTCCTATGAGTAGAGATGGGAAAAATAGTTACTGTCTATAAATATTTTGTACCATTGTGGTCAGTATCTGATAACACACAAGAAAGGAAGCACTCCTGAAATTGCTGTATAAAATAACTTCACCTTAATACTCATGTCACTGAGAAATGTAAGGATAGAAGTGCTATGACACTGGTTTTCCTTTAAAACCACCTGCTGTAACATGCTAACAATTCTGATAATCCTATAAAAATGTATCTTAAAACAAACTCACCATTTTGTGTAAATGGACCAAATTGTACCCGTAAAGCGTTTTTTCCCCTGAACTAAACTTCATTAATAATTGCTCTAAACATTTCCTCCAAAGAGAAAATACCTATCAAATCTTGATTAAAAGGAAATAAATGGGTTGCATGGATTTCAATATGAAAAAAATTAAATATAAAAATGTAAAATACTTATTCCTCAGTTTTCAAAACTACAATCTCTATGATACAAAATTCAGAAGGCTGTCAAATGACAATAAAACTTATAAAGTACAACTTAATCACATCATTTTTCTATTATCTTGAGACATATTTTTAGAGGGTAATTTTATGTAGTTCATGAGTTATGTTATTAAAAGTGGGGGAAATGGCAGTGATTTTCATCCTGCTAGAAAATGTGCTTGGAAGAAGTTCTATTGATTTCTATTTAAAGAACAAATTGTTCTAAAAATTAGGATTAAAATGTCCCAGAAGAAACAAGGCTTTTGAATTTTGAGGACATTTTCTAAAGAATTTGTGCAATCATCCATTAGACTTTTTTTTTCAGTGATGATCAGTCAGCTTGCTAATATATTCTGCCAGAATGTGATATGGTTACTCACACCAAATGGTGATCCAAATGGGTGCTGCTGTACTGAAGTTAACAGCAAAGACTACAAATAAGTGGTGCTTTCACAGAACTGTTAGGGTTGGAAGGAACCTCTAGAAATCACCTGGCAAGACAGGGTTACCTAGAGCAGGTGACATAGGAATGAGTTCAGGTGGGTTTTGAATGTCTTCAGAGAGGGAGACTCCATGATCTCCTTGGGTAGCCTCTTACAATGCTCTGCCATGCACCCTCAATGCAAAGAAATTCTTCCTCATGTTGAGGTGAACTTCTTGTGTTCTTAGTTTATAGCCATTACTTCTTACTTCTTTGACATGGAACCAAATTCTTAAGATATACAGGAAGAGCTTATAGGCATAGTCTTATTAAAAAGAAATACGAGCATTTTATTTAATATAAAAATACTCTTCAAAAGAAAAAGATAAGCAAGAGAATACCTCCAATAACATTAAAAACTCTCAAACATTTCTTGCACATGCCTATCATAGAAAGTGAAGGATTTCTTAAGTATTATGTTTGTTGAACTAATTTTGAACAAGATTTGAAGCAGAAGTGAATAGTGGTACAGCTGCTGTTCTATAGTCGATGGTATATTTTCTATAGAGTATTGATAAAAAGCACAGCACTATTTCAAATAGAAAAGTAATGAGTTCTATCATATATAAAAGCATTTCAAAAAGTGTTATTATGACATTTCCCCACACTTTTTATGCCATTTTCAGGTACTATTTTCAAATGTGTACTGATCAGAACAAGTACAACTTGTAGATGGTCACAATTTAACCCAGACTTTCCATAGCCTTTAGTTCTTTCTGAGTTGTGGTTATGCAGTTCAGTTATCCCAGCTACTCAGCTGGCCTGTAAGCATTCACAGGCTGTTCTTCACCAACATCCAACATCAAAACATCTAACGGAACATGAGGCTTGTCATAGCCAGAAAACTTGAAGCAGCTGCTTGGAATGACTGTTTGCTGTGTTTCTGTGGTAGAGATCTCTGACCCTGAAGACTTACTGCAAATATCCATTTGGCTATTGTCAGAAATGAAGTAATTCTCTTTTACTACACAATTTTGTCCATCAGCATCAAAAGAGACCTCCTCTGTGCTTTCCTGCACAGGCACTTCTTCTGCTTTGGCTGGTGCCTCTGGGGAAGGGACAGAAGATTCTCTGTCACAGGAAATCTCAGGACTAACAGTTTGTTCTTCTGGCTCTATCCCCAGCAAGGTTACTTCACTATTCACTGGCAACTCTGAGTGGCTGGATGGGAAGCTAATTACGGATATATACTTCCTCTCTGGTCTTGTCCCCAGGAAGGCACCTGTGTTCAGGTTTCTCATCACAATGACCTAAATGGGGGAAAAAAAAAAGGCAACAAACCAAAATCAACTTTGAGTTTAAAAGTTGGAAAAACATGTAAGTTGATAATAACATATTTAACAGCATTATAACCAATTCTGATACAAAACTGCAAAATTAAAATCTGGCATGTTCATTGGCTTATGTCCACGAGTTTAACTGTTCCAGTAACACTTGTTTGCAAGATCTCAAAAATGCTTTCTCTGGGCTAGCATATTTGCAAGGAGCAAATCCATTTCATCTCACCCACTATATTTTGAAGTTTCCAACGTGGAGAAAAACAGCAAAAGAAAAAGACATAATACTCTTCAGCTGGGGAAACCTTTCATACTCTGTAGCTAGTGAGTGTAGCTTACAGTTGCTGTGATAATTTGTGGCACCTGCCTCAACTAGGAGGTAAGTGAACAACATACCCAGTGACTGCATCTATGCTGAAGTCTCCCAACTTATTTCACAGAGCCACTAAGTAGACCCTCAATGCTGTAACAAACTTTAATGTTTCACTTTGAAATCCTTCCACAGGCTGATCATATGAATTCTTTCAATGGCCAGGCCCCAGCTTGTTTTAAACAATTACAATATGCCTTCAGGCTGCTTAGATTCTTTAGCCTTTTTATTTTTTTAATATCTTTTCAAGAGTACATACACATGAAAAACAAAGTAGGTAAGTTTTCAGCTATGTGATGGTGTTCCCTAAAGATAATGGAACATCTAGGGAGAAAGAGTTAACAGTGTCCTTTCACAAGTTTCATAATTCACTATGTATGTGTATCACACAGTATCATTACAGATCTGTGAATTTCTTAATAAAATACACAATTGTTGTTTTTTCAGATACTTTTCAAAAAAAAAAAAATCTGTCTGAAAATTCAGATGGAGAAAAATTTGGAAGAAAGATGTATACAGGAGGAGGAAAGAAGAAGTAAAATGACATTAAGAAAAATTACAAATAGGCACAAAGAACCTCCCAGTCTGTATTAGTGTAAGAACTGAGAGGGCCATCAAAACCAGATGATCCAATCTGACTGTGCTTTTCAAGAGTCTTCCCTGTTCAGAAGGTTGTGAGATTGCAGCTTTACATTCACACCTTCAGAGTGTGCTGACTTCATTAGAAATTGCCTTCATCTCTTACTTCAGTCCCCTTATCTTACCCCTCAGTAGCCCTGATAGCTGTTGATGCTACTCTGCGGTTAAGGCTGGATCAATAAAAGCATTACAATGCTTTTATTGTAAGGCAACAGGCAAACAACAAACACCACCACAAGTCAAGCAAACACTCCCTGAATAGCAGTTACTGGTCATCTAAGTTAGCTTTACAAACAGCTGCGTCAACATCACTTGGGTGAGGCAATCCCCTGGAGAATCAAGGGTTGTCACTGAAAAGTGCACTCAGGTGGCTCCTGACACACTACAACCTAGCTGCCACTCAACCATCAGTGTCTCTGAATCTTCATTTCCTGTTATGGAAACAGAATACTACACAAAGAATATTCAGAGTAATTTCCATGAGAATTGATGGAAACCATTCATTCATAAGAAGCAGATGCTTAAGATGTTAGTTGCAAGTAACAGATTACAATCAATAATGGATAGATAGTGAAAATATCAAGAACACCTTAAAGGATTAATGTACTTTTTGAGAATCTCTTTATACAGGCATATTGGAGAGATATCCAAAATACTAGGTACTTATGCTATACAACACTGATCTTGAAGGGACCAAAATCTACAGTTTTTTTGGGATTGGGTGTTAGGAAAAATCTGACTTAAATAATGACAGAGCAAGTTACAAGAGAAGGTAATTCCCTATGTAAGGTGGAATACTTGAGGAATGTGAATTACAACACAGAAACCACAGTCAAAAGCTGCATTTTCAGCTTTCCACCCTCTCCTCAACACACTAAACTGAAATTAAAAACAAAACACAATGAGTTCTTGCTTCTGTCCTTTTAGGATTTTCACACAGCTCTAAAAAATCATAATCTTAAAATGTGTTAAGGGATCACCTTGTATTCTACACAGGTCCAGCATTTCAGTGAGCACTGGCAATACTTAGAGATGTTAAGGACAAAATACATATTCTCTCTACAACTACATCCAAGACTTCTCAAAAAAGGAAACCCACTTTTTCTCTTGAAAAGTTTCTGACCAAGGCAAGATGGTGCAAAGACACTCCTATTCCCACTCATGAAAGAAGGAAGCGATCAGAAGAAAAAAACTTCCACGTGTTTCCTGGTACCAAAGGTTTTTTAAGAGTCACTGAGTCATGACAAGACAGTTTAGCAACTGGTGTGGTTGTTTCTAGCTTCAAACACAAGAAGCACAGCTTATTACGGTAACTAAATGCTCATTACAGTAACATTCAAAAGATCTTAAGTAACAAGGGCAATCAAGATAGGGTTGCTATTTGAAGAAAATATTTACTATGGGTAAGTTAGTACTTTTATTTTATTCACATTACCTAATACTAGCAAACTGACAGCCAGTGATCTTAAGATGGGTATCAGCAGTATTTCCTGGCATGTGCAGGTACTCACATAACTTCCTGTCTCCAACAACAGCACCTGAGCTTTCAGGTCTTTCATGTCTCAACAGAATAAGGAGACACACTGGAAGTCAGGCTCAAGGACACAGATAAATAACATATTCCAAGGAACCCGTAACAGTTAAAGGAAACTAACAAATTCTTTCTTAGAATTCTTCCTTAGTTAGAAAACTCCATTTTCTAATGACTTGTCCACCTATGAATTCCAAGTAATTTTCATGCACATTTCATGAAGGAGATTTTGAGAACTGCATTTCAAATCTTATTAGGGTGATGGCAAAAATCTTTGTGGCCTTTGCAAGGTTCCACAAAACATTAATGCTATGTAAATTATGAAGAGAAGACTATGTTACTGCCTCCTATAGATGCTCACAGAGAAAAAAAAAAAAAA
>VWYO01000533.1:735173-778005 GCA_013400275.1 Rhadina sibilatrix | reverse complement strand
CAAACCCAAAAAAAAAAAAAAAAAAAAAAAAAGAGCTGCAAGGAAAATTCCCAAGTGTTTAGTGAATATCTGTAAGTGTTCTACAAAGAGAGAACACAGCCTTGTCATTCCTGTCAGAATCAGAAAAAGCACCAGCAAACAGATAAGTAGGCTTAAGTAAGACTCAACTGTGGGAGCCCAGGGCATTCCTTTGGAAACCCTGGATGAGCAGAGATCTGTACAGGGGGTTTGAAACCTGTACAGGGGGGGTCTGAGAAATGTACAGGGGGGTTGTAGACCCTGGCATAGACCCCAGACAGGCAAGGGCCTCGACTACAGTCCATGGGAAAAGCTACTAACACTATAGGAGGAATTGCAAACCCTCAAAGGTAAAGGAAAGTAACAATATTTTCACATTAAGGGTTTTAGAATAGGAATGACTAGAGACAAGATGGAGGATTCTGGGTGTTGCCCTAGGGTCTTCTTCTTAGTCTCCATTTTGTGCAGTAGTGATGACATTAAGTAGATTTAGAGGGACTGGGTCAGAGGGAAAGACACTTGTTCAGTGTAAAGTTTAGATATTGGTTCATAATTGTAAATAATGTGCACGTAATTTTCTGTAAATAAGATGACGAGCTGGGGGCAGGTGGGCAGTCGTCACCTGTTGTCCCTGCTGTCCAGACCCTGGCAGAGCTCAGAGAAAAAGAATTGTGATAAGATAAAATAAACAAGAAGAGCAACCTTGAAAACGAACATCTAAAGGCTCCTCGCCATTCCTGCGGGCTGTGCGGGGCTTCCTGGAGGACAGAGGGCAAATACCACCCTAATCTCGGGCAAGCAGAGACCCCGAGACTCAACTTCCACTTTTCTCTTATAGAATAGATGTTTTCTACTCACAAAAATATTTGCCACCATTCAAAGGTAAAAGACATTGAAGAAAAAGACAGGGAAATTAAAGCAGAGAAAGAGAGATGCCCGCAGCATATCAGAAAATTATGGCCAGGTTCCTTTAAAAGTGGGTAAGCCCTTATCACAAATCTTAGAACAAAAATCTAGTACAGGAATAACCACAGGACAAATTGCAATGACTGAAGACAATGGAAGGAAAGAGACAGCCTCCTGTAGTACTTTTTGTGAGATAAATAAAACAAAGTTTTAACTACAGCTGAACTGCTGAAATATCAGATTCCCTTGGTCCAAGAAGAAGACTAATGCGAAGTCTTGTAAAGGAATCTGTCCCATTTCACACATGCATATTTTGGTGGGATCCCTACTGTTTATCATGATGTTTAAACAAACATGTTTTCTGGTTAACACGATCATTCATTGCCTATACCAAATGACAGCTGCACTGTGGAAGTAGGACCTAGACATGACTGATATGTAATTCTTGGGAGTCACAAACAGCATAGATAAGACAGTATAAAAGCTCTGGAGCTCTAACTGGCAATGGATTTCTTTCTCTTTTCTCTGAGTATATAAGACTTGCAAAGGTAGCTGCTTGAAAACCTTTGAACATAAACCTGCATACTCTTTATTTTTCCTTCTGTTGGAAAATTCCAAGTTGCTGGAAGTCACTCAAATGATGTTTTAGCATCTACTTAAAGCTGCCAGGAAGGAGATCACTGAAACACAGCAGTCCTCAGGTAGGAAATCTTACTCAGCCTTTTAACAGATGGAAAAACTACCTAGATATTCTATTTACAGACAAGCTCAGATAAGGCACAATGATCATAACCAGTACAGAAAGAAACGCCTAGTACATACTCAAAGGTCAGTGACAGGCTCCAAGTGCATGAAGTCTATAGAGATAATGTAATATAATTAAACCTATAATTCATATTAATTGTTTAAATTGTTTGTTCATTACTTTAAATGATTAACCATAAAATATTTATAATTAAGTTATAAACTTGTCATTTTACATTCCCACAGTATTTTACATTCTCACTGTATTGAAACTACCTCTAGGAGCTCTACAACTTATATTTGTCATTAGAGACTTCATTGGAAATGGAGAGAAATATAGAATACCCTGATTTGGAAGGGACCCACAAGAATCCATGTCTACCTCCTGACTCCACCCAGAGCAATCTAAGAGTTAAACCACATATATCAGAGCATGGACCAAATGCTTCTTGAACAGGCTTTGGACAGCGACTACTTCCCAGGGGAGCTTGTCTCAGTGCCTGGTCACCTAGCTAACAATATTTATAAATAGTTATAGGCTTCATTCAGCTCCTTAGCAATAAAATATGATGTAGCACGTGAACCATACTGTGGTACTGGAACCTAGGAACCATCAAGTAACATCTAGCCCAGTAAAATGAGAACACGGGCAGATACATGATTTTCTACAAGGTAAGCTCAAGTGTGAGGTTGGAGCATGCATCAGGGAGCTCAGAGGTGTTAAGGAGCACGCATTCTATTTGTGATATTCTGCTTCCTGATCCTTTAGACGGCTTTCCACTGGTACTGGAAAGCCAAAATAACTATGGATCCATTGAGCACAGCACTCTAATTCTGCATGAGCCATCTACAATGAATGGTCTTCACAGAAATTACTGTTGTATGTTCACGGGACACAAAGTTACACATTCAGACAAATACATACTGGTGTGAAGATGACAAAACATCTCCAGCTTCTCTACAGGCCTGTGTGTTTTGATATTGGGGCCTAGCTTCAGATGTCAGAGACGTGTCTCTCATTTGATTTTTAAAGCCTATAGTGTGAATGGCTACCTCCAAACTAGTCCCCTGGCTCCATCACAGTCCATGGAAAGAAACAGGAATTTTAGAAAACATTTTGTCTGATCAGAAGTGCATATAATTTCAGAACAAGATGAATTATCTTGTGCTGCACAAGGTGGTGGACCAGATCACTGCTTTACTACAAAGGGACCACCTCTGGCTTGGATATCTCATTTAGTCAGAGCAATCTTGCCTCCTGATATTCTAGTCTAAAGAACGCAGATTGCAGAGGGATCTTGAGCATAGAGGTCATTTTAAAGGGTTTTGAAACTGAAGAACAAGGAATCGAAGATTGTTGTCCACTCTCTAAATGAGACTTTGTCCATCCACTGAGAAGATAATCTTGAGAAGATTTCTGTTTACTACTGCCTCAGGTGGCAGCTCTATGAAGTTGTGGTACTTCATTCCTTGAGACTAATATGACAGCAGGAGAACATTACAACAGTAGTTCTTAGATACTCCACCCTTGCCTGTCACGAAACCAAGGAGCACTGCTGTTTTTTTAGGGAAGTCTGCGGAAGTTTTTAAGATAGAGCAGCTGCTGACCTCTCTTCCCTGTGACTGCTCAGTGTGAGAACAGACTTCTGCATGTCCTTCCCTCTTCCTACAGAACTATTACTCCCTCCCCTTCCTCTGCACATTACTAAGAGTATTGTAGCAATTAGCAGAATTCCAATACTAGCATTTAATGAAGGAATCTCACAGCTCCTGTGAGAGGACAAAAGGAAATGGGCACAAACTGAAACATTTGGAATTTTTTCTGAATGTAAGAAAAACTGTGAGAATGGTTTAAGATTGGAATAGATTGCCCACAGTAGCTGTGGAGTCTCCTTCCTTTCAGGTATTCAAAAGCCAACTGGATACACTCATGGCTAACCTGCTCTTGCACTTGAGCAAAAGGCTTTGGGTAGATGACCTCAGAAATTGTCTTCTCATGTCAGTGATTCTGTGGTTTTGTGTCTCTGCTACTAGAGTGAACACAAACTTGCCTACATGTGCACACATTGAGTCTTTAAGAACCAAGTACTCAAACTAGACCAGCTACTGCTACTTCAGTTAAAGAGAGACTGAAGTCTAGTCCTAAAAAACTAAGAGGCATCTGGCTGCAAAGGCTATCAGAATATTAGACTGGCATATATTCTAAATACCTATCAGACCATGGTAAAAAAGCCAAAAAAACCCAAACAAACAACAAGAGATTAGCAAAAAGATACAGTAGCTACAAAACTTACCAAAGACTTAGGCAGCTGTATGTTGTTTTTCCTTAGTTTCTTGCAGCCACAATATATTGTTGGTATTACAGTCAAGATCCCAATAACAACACACAGAATGATGATAACATGTGTACCTAAGAAGTTAAAGCAAAATCTACTAGGAATTTTGGAAAAGCAAGCCAATATCATTTAGAATAATTGCAGAAATTGTAATAGCTCTGAATGCTTAGCTGTAATGCGTGAATTTGTCAATCTACTACCTTTTTTCCCCTCAGGAAAACTTAATCCATAACACTTTATGGAGTAAATAAAAACTAGAATGACAGAAGCTTTTAAATTTATATAAACAGAGTTTTTGTAGAAATAAAGCAATTTTGCAACTAATTTTTTGTTCCTTAGAGATGACAGATGGGGATGATGACATTTGTACATTTTCTATGTGATAGCATATTAACTGACATAACTACACAGTTTATGTACAATAAAAGTTAAATATGAAATCTTCAAAACACAGTATTGTTAACAATTACTAGTAGGACTCCACTAGTCCAACTCTCCTTAATGCCCTCCCTCATCCAGCTGCTCCTCTGCATTCAAGAAAATACAGAATCAATTTTATATCTTTGCTGAAATTACAGGCCATGATGAAGTACAACCACAATGTTTGTAAAAGGTTCAGAGATATAAATCTGGGTCACTATCTGTAGTTTTTTTTTCTCCTTAATTAAGGAAAAGACATTAATATCTTAATTTAATGACTGTAAGTTTATAGCTAATTCCAGTTAAAAGTCTATGCACATTATCCTCAGTGATGAGGCTGAGCAAAAAGCCAGTTGCTAGAAGGGACAATGCCTACGAAAACCACATATCCAGTGAATGATCCACTGGTGATTTTTTAATTACACCAGTGTTCATGCACAATAGAAATACCAGCAACAAAGGAAAAACACCCCCATAAAAAAATCAGGGTATTTGTCAGAACTGTCAAAGTGCATTTGGAAAAGAATGACTAAGCTTTCCCTACTTTTTCTATTCTCCCAAAGGCATCCAAAGCATCAAATACTTGCTAGATCAGATCTGTCTTCATATTCAGTATGTTCTCAATATAGCATTAGAATCCTCTTACTCAATGTCTGCTCAAGATGAACAGGAATGCAGCTTTCCTCTGATGGAGTGCCAACCATCAGATTCTCAAAAAATCCTTGTGCTGAAACACAGTAAGTGGAACTTTCAGTAGGAACTGGGATTTTGAGGCTACACTTATGCATTGTACAGTTGTCATCATAGAGCTCTTCAGTCTGAAAAAAATGAAAGACATGTTGTATTATTTGACTCACTAGAACAATGTTACAGTACCTTCCACCACTTCAAAAAATGTTAAAACACTATTAGATGTTTTCTACATCACCCATATGCCATGCAAAAGCTGTGTCACCATCAGCTTACTGGCTACCTTAAGATGTTGTATTTGATCAGAACATGGTATTTTCCAGCTAAAATTTCTGCTGTTCATAGTAGAGATTCACATCTATAAAATCTGTACCTGGGTGCACAGGAAAAGTTAACTGTAAGTAAACACACCTGTTGTAATTTTCCTTATCTACACCCTCCATGACTGCTAAATAAATTGCTATAAATATCATTGAAATTACCTTGAAGGGTAATTTTCTTAAATGAAATGTCTCTTTAGACAAGTGAGATGGGCACAAGTTAAGCTACCGATGTTATAGCATGCATGTAGAAACAGCAGCATGTGCTCAAGTAACAATTTATCTTGTGTACAGCTAATACAACAATCTAATTTTTGTTGTAAGCACTCATTTGGACAACTAAAATACAGACCTTTCATTCACATATCTCATTGTAATGAACTCAACATTTTAGGTGTTCAACTGTTTTCTTGGTATCTGTTAGCTCCATGTGTCACAGGCGTAAATCCCTTGTACAGGCATTTAAGGCAAAAAAGTGAGTTTAATTTTAAATTTTATTTTTGGAACCTACCTCATTTTTGCTATTCCAAACAGTCACCAAGTAATGAAGCTTTGAATAAATGTCTTCAATACAAGAAAGAGGGAATACAAGATGGTAAATATCAACCATGATTTTATCACCATGTCTTGAGAGGTTCAGTTTTGGTGGTCCTATTTTTCCTGCAACACATTGCACCACTGCTATCAGGCCAAAGCTTTTAACATAAAATATGGTATTTATAGTTAGCTTTCCAAAATCCATCAGAGATTTAAGAATTATGTATGTATTTCCATGCTGTTAATACTGCACAGCTGTGGTAAGACCTCTCTGTTGCTTAGAAGTAATGGAGGCATTTGGATACATTAACTAATCAGTTTCTAAAATGGAAACATTGTCCATGAAGAATTTCAGTGTTAAGCAATTTAACTTTCCTACACACATAAGGCCATAAAAATCAAGCTGACAACAGAAAAATCTAACAGCACTTAAACATATGCATGAACGAGAACCAAACACAAGATCCTGCTGACTAGATCCCACCATAAGTGACCTCAGTTAAAAACAATACTGCACTGAAAAAAAGGCTGTATGAAAAGCTAAACAAATCTCACCAGGAGCACCATCTGGAAACTTTGGATTTCCCATGGCAATGGCCTATGTGAATTTTTCATGTCTAATGGTCTGACTGAACATGCATTTCTTGTTCAATGGGCAAAGGATTCTGTCTCTCTTCTCCATACATGGCTACCAGTTTTCTGGAAACTGTCACACAGAGCATTACCACCATGACTTGTGCCCCTTTATCAAACTCTAGAATAACCAGCCACTATTTCAAGTCACAGGACTGCTGAGTGGGAAAAGAATCATAGCATAAAGCAAAGAGGGACTTCACTCCTTCAGCTCCAGCAATGCAGAAATCCAGCTCTAGCTAAAGCATAGCCCAAGTCAGATAGACTCTCTTGGGCTAGATAGAAACTCTTTCAGGTTCTCCCTGAAAGCTGTATGTTGGGAATGGAACAAGCCTGGAAAGAAGTCTCTCAGTCTTTCCTGACTCTGTTGCATTTCCTTTGCCTATGCAATGCAGGGCCTACCACACTGGATTGCAGACACAAAATTTACTTTTACAGTACTGATGTTAAAGACTGATTTTTTCCAAAGCAGCCCAAAGGATTTACATGAAGAACTAGTAACTTAGTTATCCAGTTACAAGTACCTAGATACCTGAAGCTATCAGTACGTGGCATTCTAGTGTCAAACAAAACATTGCTACTTCAGTGATGCCTAAAGGCCCATGTTGTCTGGTGACAGTTTCCTACCCTAAATTGGTGTCTGGGGCACCAGGCAAGAATATGGGAAGAATTCAGAGTGCACCATCAGCATTACCTTCTTGCCTTTAGACATTTTGAAACAAATACTCAGACACCACAGAGTCAAAGCTAACAAGCACCATGAAGTTTCTAGCAAGCAATATCACACTTCATTTCACCCTGGACTCATGGATTTAAGATATTACCAAATGCAATGCAATAACAGAGCAAAAGAAATAATTACTAACTCTAGATTTTTGGAATAAATTACAAGGTTTAGTTTGGATACAACTTACCACGTCTTTGCAAAATAAACTCATTTGACTCAACATATTCAGACTGTTGTGACCCAACAACAGCTTTAACTCGAAGCCAATGAGATAAATAAGGGTCACATATTTCCTTTGAGAGATCACAAAAATGAGCTGAAGTGTTCACACAGGTTGAGACGTTCTTATAGTAACCTAAACTGTAAAACAGATGAAGTAAAAGTTAACACAATTTCAACTGCACAATTCTGCACAATACACTGCCAGTAAGAAAAAGCTGTGAGGGTGGTCAGGACCTGTGAAGGCACAGATTGCCCAGGGAGGTTGTGGAATCTCCTCCCTTCAGAATATTCAAAAGCCAACTGGACATAATCATGGATGACCTGCTCAAGCAAGGTGTTTGGACCAGATGACCTCGAGAGTTTCCTGCCAACCTCAACCATCCTAGTACTTGACAAATTTTCCTTTAATTTACACTTGGGCGACCTTCACCCTACATGACTTTACTGCATAGAAACAAAAGAATTTACCATGGACTGACTGCTTTCACATGCTTCTAGAGAATATCAGATATAGGAAATAACAAAATAGTAGGAACTTACTTGTAAGGCTTGATTTCCACAATAAAATGAGGAGTTTCCGACAGAGGTGGGTACTGCCAATGCAAAACTGTTTTGAAATTTTCAGATGTTACTACAATCTCTGTTGGTGAAGGCACTAGAATGAAGAGAACAATTGTACTTTGATAAACAGACCTTTGCAAACACAAGAACAGCCAAATGTACTTCTAAATTATTTGGAAAAGGCAACATGCTAGACATAAAATCACTAATACTTCCCCCAAGTGAGCTAGTCTGTCACCAGTACAAACACCTATGAGCTATGTGAGCTGATTTATTATTCATCTCTCCTACAGAGACAGCTTTTGTCCTCTTTGTAACAACATCAGATAACCCATGCCCCCTGAAAGCATGTCTGTCAGACAGCCTGGATCAGGTCCATAAGCAGTGATGATTATATCCCTGTGTTGGTCTTTTACAGATATAACAGCAAGGCAGGTTATAAGACTACTCAAGTTAGAAGAGATTAGCCCAGTTCCTGTAGATTTCTCTTGCTGCCCAGAAATTGAATTGGAGTGGATGGGCTGGGAGATGATACCAAAGTTGGAGTATCAAAGCCAAAATACAACAGGCCTACTAGGGTAAGCCTGGATTCCCTATGATATTTTAACTGTGATACTTCTACCACTACAGCAGTATTTTCAGTAAGCTGTGATGACCAAAATAAACTACAAACATTCATAAGGAATTTGAACACTGAAGCTTTAGTTCCATTTGAAAGAATGCATTTGAAGTCCACTTCACAAATGACATAGTGGTAATGCAGTAAAACAATCCAAAAATAAGAAGCAACACTGACAGTGTTCCACAAGCAGCAAGTATCTGTTTCAAGCAGCAACCACAATAGGGATATCAAGGACGCAGCTGCAGGGGAAGGAAAATTACAGGATCCTGTAACTGTTGAAGGCTGTCACATGAAACTCAGGAAGAGTCACTTAACTGAATTACAACTCAGCTTCTCAATGTCTGGTTTGGTACCCTTAGTACTCTCAATGTGGCTTTTACAAAATGTTGAGGGAACTCGTATTTGACCTGCTCTACACTCTTTCCTGTTCACAAAGCAAGGACTGCAACTTCACTCTGTGATATATTTAGGGAAAGTAAATAATTTTCACATCCTGAGAACAAGACCACAATATAACACATTACTGAAAGTAATACACGGAGGCTGAGATATGCTATTGACCACAAAGGTTTGACAGATGCAATATAGATTGCTCTGCAAATGGTTCTGTGGTTTATGTTTTAAAGCATACAAGAGTGGCATTTCAGCTGCTGGGAATAAAGGAACATAATCATCAAATTCACAAGAAAAAAAAAGGTGACAAGTTGACAGAAGAGGTGTCAAGCACACAGATGGGCCAAAGCACACAAACATTACCTCAAATACACAGTTCTAAGCCACAGTGTAGCTAGCCTTAGAAAATTTTGTGTATTATTATACGAAAGAAATGGCTTAACAAAAGGGGTTGACCCCAGAACACTGAAGGAGGTAGCAAATGTTACAGTAAGACCCCTCCATCATATGCCTAAGGTTTGGGGAGGTCCCTGCTGACTAGAAGTAAGCCAGTATTCCAACTTACAAGAAGGGTGTGAGGAAAGACCCAGGAAACCAGACTGGTTAGCCTAACCTCAGCACCTGGAAAAATGATTGACAAGATCATGCTAGGTGCTCTTGAAAGACATTGAAAGAACAGGTCAGTCACCAGGAACAGTCAACAGGGGAAGTTTACAAAGTAAAAGTCCTGTTTAACTGATTTATTACCTGCCTAGAGGGTGAAGGGCAGAGAGTGGATATACTTTTTCTGGATTTTAGTACAGCTTTTGATTCTGTCCCTCAGTGCGTTCTTCCAAACAAGCTGGCACATGAAGGTTCACAGCCCACTGAGTGAAGGACTGGCTGCAGGGCAGAGCTCAAAGGGTTGCTGTTAATGGAGCTGCACCTGGCTGGGGACCTCCTTTACTCGGCAGTGTTCCCTGGGGCCCAGTTCTAAGGCCTGTTCTCTTCGGTATTATTACCAATGATACGGATGCAGGAGTTGAATGCACCTTGGGCAGATTTATCAGTGATACTGAACTGGGAGGTGCTGTCTACCCTCTCAAGGCATACAAGGCCTTGCAGAGGGAGCTAAACATATGGTCTTCATTATCTAGCTCACAGCTCCTTTACTCAGGCTAATGATTTCTTCTCCAGACAGCCTAGAGACAGCACCTGAGGATGCCACAGTCCCATTTTGCTCCAGCATGAAGAGTACAGATCACAGAGGATACTGCAGATTTTCAAAGTGCTAATGTCTAATCTTTATAGATGCTACTTTTGCATATTGCCAGTTAAAAGGCCATATGTGAACACTGTTTAACTGAACGCATAATGAAGCCTTCACTCTTCTAAACATGTTACACCACAGTCTATGTTGTTCTGCAGGCACAAGTGGAAGATGACAACAGCACTTAGTGCTACGAAGGTAACTGTTAAACATAAAACTCCTTTTAATTTATAATAAAAATGCAGCAACACTCAAGGAGCAAATTCAAACAGTGAGACAGCAAGTATGAAAAGAGAGAAGAAAACTGATCAGCAAGTCATGTCATAATGCATGACACAGAAAACTCAAATTTTCTTGAAAACAAGTTCTAGTTTGCCTCCAGTTCAAAGTGATTGCCATCTTCAGTTCACTTTGCCTTGTAAGACAGTGATACTGGCTGCGGAGAAGCCAACAGAGAATGGCAAGAAGAATTTTTTCACAAAAATTTGTATGTGCATGTGCATTATAGAACAACATAAAATGAACTTCAGCGAACAGCTCTACACCCATAGAATAAAGGAATAAATAGGCAAAGGTGGGCCAACCACACACACCTTTCTTAAGTGTGCCAGAAGAAATTAAACATGCCTGTATTTTGAGGAGAAAGAACTGAAATTTTGGAAAGCAAAGGTAGCAAACTAAGAGAGGGGTAAAAGTAAAGATAAGCATGAGCACAGGGTGACATGGAAGTTTAACATTTAACAGCGAACAGATGGGGGAATACAGCCACACAGTTTATCTCAGCAAATTCACACCTGCATCAGCTTATAACTTGGAAAGAAATGTGCTTATTTGTCCACATGCAAACAACCCAAACTATTGCTGCCATACTGATGGCAAAGATCTCATCAGGTGTGACTACTGTGGGTCACGAATGTATATATACATAATCAGACACCTTCTCAATGTGCAATTATCTCAACTAATGTATTTAAGATTTAGCAGACATTTACATCTTCAGCAAACTTGCATAACAGGCAGGAAGGAAATACATGTGGGAGGAAATGCCAAACTCTACTGAAAGACTTGTTTTACTGCAAGTATCTGCCGCTCCTTGATTTCAGGCTGCTAAGAAATAAGGGGGGTGTTGGGTTGGTTTGGAGGGTTTTTTCAGAGTAACATAAACATGTGTACCTAGCTGTGTCTTCTTAGACTAAGATAGATAAATGTCAGAACTAATCCACAACTTGCACACAATACATGATGCAGTTCCGCTTCGAAAGCGTGTATCATCAAGGCAGAAAATGCTTGTTTTAACTTTAAGACAAACATAATCTGTGAAGAACAAGTCTAATTTATCTAATACATTCACTTCCCCAAGTCAAAAACAACCACCGCACATCTCTCACAAATCTTAGCAGGGTCAGACATATGCAAACCATATAGACATAAAGAAAGACTTCTTTATCAGCTTGAAATCTGACATTCTTGTTGATTATGTAAGTGTTCCTGAGCAATACTACCTATGGAAAGTACTTACGAAACACAAATTTGAAGCAGCCATATACTCAATAAAATCTATTTTTAAAGTGTACACAGAAGGACTTAATATTTTGTATATATGTAGATGCCCTACCTGTTCACTGAGCCTGGGCAATGCACTGCCTAGAGCAAAAATTAATTCAATGAGTTGGGACATTTCTGTGATGTAAAAATAAGACAGCCTTCAAGCTGATACTTGTTATCTTGTGCAAGACTGAAATTCCTTCCCTCATTCTGACATTGCTGTATACACAGAGGGATTCCACTCCTCATGCAAATGGAATTCAGCTGAAGTGCAATAATGCATGTAACAGAACAGGGCCGGATGAATCCACAATGCAGAGATTATAGTACAGCTATCCGAGACAACACTGGCCCTAAAAGCTATAAAAGTTCACTTGAGTCATATGTGACTTTTAAACATCATTTAGGCACTGAAATACAGACTGAAAGCACAAACTGAAAGCTTGAAAAGACAAACTGTGAAAAAATAACAAGTAAAAACGTATTTTGGAAGTTTGTTCCTTTTCTGGATTTCCATTAAAAATAAACAATTCCTTGTAATCCCCAAGTGACACACGATAGGAAAACACTTATAAGCACTTACAAGAAGGGTAGAGGGACAACAGTTTGAACTCTGCTGCAGAATCATGGTTAACTCATCATTTAACGTCAGACAGCTGCAATGGTGGTAACCAGTCGGTTCCTTCTGGGCCCCTGACTGGAAGACGTGTGCCTTCCTTGTGCCAGCCCTGTGCTCTACCTACAGTTGCTTCAGCTCATAGATTCACAGAATATTCTGAGTTGGAAGGGACCCACAAGGATCACTGAATCCAAGTCTTACGTGAATGACCCATATGGAGACCTGAGCTCCCATGTCCACTATAACTACACCCAGAAAGGGTGGCAGCTCTGATGACTTCACCAATGAAAAATAGTCCCTCTCCTTAACTTTCACCCATGAAAATAAAGACAAGGAAAAAAATGATCAGAAAAATTCGCACTACATTTGAATGCTTCTGCAGTACTCTGCAGTCATATGCATTGAAAAAAAAACCCAAACGCACAAAAAGGTGGCAAAAAGGCAACAAATACTCTGAAAGATGGATTCAGAAGGGCAGAAAGTCAATGCTAAGGATGAAAGATTTTAGTCTCCCTCTGAAGGCTGCATTTTCTTAGGGGTTTTTTTTGTGCCCAACTTGGGATTCAAAGAGTTTGACATAACCACAGACTTGACTAGGATGTACTAGACCACATTTACAACTGTTAGTGCTGTTTAGGAGCAGGCTCCTGAGCTTGCCCTGGGGCTCACTTTCCTGACTGTATAGAGCCCAGCACTCACTGCTTTCACTGCTTGCTGTACTGCTTATCCCCTCAGAGTAGTGTGCCTGGGAACACTGTGGTATAACAGCCACTGCGATGCACATGGGCTGGCAAGTAGCCAGGATATTGCTGCTTTCTGTGATGTATCACACTCAGGACATAAAGTGGGGGGAAGAAGGAGGAACTGTGGGACATTTGGAGTGATGGTGTTTGTCTTCCCAAGTAACCCTTACCCATCATGGGGCCTTGCTCTCCTGGAGACGGCTGAACACCTGCCTGCCCATGGGAAGCAGTGAATTAGTTCCTTGTTTTGCTTTGCTTATGTGCATGGCTTTTACTTTCCCTATTAAACCGTCTTTATCTCAATCCATGAGTTCTCCAGCTGTTACCCTTCTGATTCTCTCCCCAGTCTTGCTGGTCAACAGAGTGAACAAGCAGCTGTGTGGGGTTTGGTTAAATCATGACAAAATGGTCCTCCCAATTGTTTATATCCTCACTTCAATCTGTTCTAAATCAAACAAAATTGGCCTGCACTAGAAGCAGAGTTCAGCCATCTGGGGGCTAGAGGAGAGTTAGGAGCACTGCCCAGCACCACAGGACTGAAACTGAGCAGGAAAAGGTCACTGCTCACCACAGGTTGCAGGAGCACCAAGCACGTGCCCTGGGGAGGAATGGGAAATGTCTGCCAGAGCAGTGGTTCTGCCCTCTGCCACGTTCCTCTTCAAGGCAGCACATAAGCATAGCACCCTCTCTGTGCACTTCTGGCAGGCCAGGCACGAAACAGTTCCTGCTCCTATCAGACTGCTGGATGGGAGCTGCCTGCTGGCTGTGTTTGGCTGGGAGCTTGGCACACTGGCAAGCACCAAGCAGCAAAGTGATGAAGAAATTTTGTACCTGCTACCTGACTGGCTTTCTTTTAAGTGGCAGCAGCCACATGGTGTATGTGAAAATGTTTGCATGTGCTTGCCTTCACCCACTCTCATTTATCCCTCCAAAAGAAACCTAGGACATGTATTACTCTTGCAATGCCACTCCCATACCTGGATAATACTTCTTTAAAAAAATTACTGTGAACAAGCTTAACTTAATGCATGTAACAGCAATTTATGCAGGAGGTTATAGCAGAAGTTCTCAAAAGACCTCAATTTCACAAAGGAGTTAGTTTACAACTTCAATGCATACCATGACTGGCGTAGAATTAAAAGCTATTCATTTTCTAAATATTTACTGAAATGAACTTAAATGATTTCCCAAGTATCACGAATAAATATTATACACAGTATACAGCACATTCTTTTCTATTTACAACAGCATTTTATTTTCTAAGGACTCAGAGGTTGGACATTGTTCTGTGGAGTTTTAAAAATCATTGCTTATGATAAAAATCACCATGAGGTTGTAAGCTGCACTAAGAGGAGAGGCAGACTGAGGTCACCATCTTGAGAAAAACCACAGCAAGTTGCACAAGATGGGCACTTAAAAAAGCTGATGAAATAATAAAGCTAAATATTGTTTTATCTATTTTATGAGTGTTCATCCCTTTTGTTATAGATGAGAAGTGTTGTAATAGATGATATCTAAATACTGCACTTTCCACTAATTTGTTTTTTGACAGTCAATTGCTATGAATGTCAGTAATTTGAATGATAAACAACAACTCAAGACCACCATGATTATCACATACATCAGGAAGTCAGCTGCCTAAATAAACTACACACATCCTTGAAAATGTGGCTTACAATATGCAGTAAGCACCTGAACTGCTACCACAGCCTCTAATTCTTCTTCACCTTGACCACAAACCTTGTTTCCACAATACTAAAATACAGACTGAGAGCTCCCACCAACAGGTGCCCAGCTCCACTGTGGAGTCAGAGGCCTACCAATGCAGGCACATTAGGCACCCAGTAGCAGGAAATGCAGAAAGTGTTCCAACTGCTGCTGGGTTGTCTGGCTCCATCCCTTTTCTAAGGTAAACAGCATCCTACAATGGAAGATGAAGATGACTGAACGTTTCATCATTACACACTCCGACTTGATATATACAGTATAATACTCCTGGCACATTGAAAGCCCTGTAAGACTTAAGGAAAAAAAAAAATCATACAATTGCTGCCATGGAAATTCTCGGCTCCTCAGTACAAGAGAGACATGGAGCTTGTGGAGCAGGTCCAGAAGAGAGCTACGAAATTGATCAAGGAATTGGGGCACCTCCATTATGAGGAAGGGCTAAGGGACTTGGGCTTGTTAAGTCTCAAGAGGAGATGACCAAGAGGGGACCTCATCAATATCTACAAGCAGCTGAAGGAGAAGTGCCAAGAAGACAGCTCCTCACTGGTGCCAAGCAATAGAACAAGTTTCTGCAATGGGCAGAAACTAATACACAGAAAGTTCGACCTTAAGATGAGGAAGAATGTCTTCACTATGTGAGTGACCAAGTACTGGAATAAACTGCCCAGAGAGGCTGTGGAGTCTCTCTCATTGGAGTTACCCAAGAACCATCTGGATACAGTCATGTGCCATGTGCTCTAGGATGACTGTGACTGAGCAGGAAGGTTGGAAGTCACTTCCAACCTGATCCATTCTGCTATTCTGTATGTGACAGCATCATAAACATGCTTCAGACTTCCCCTTCTACCTTAATTCTTCCCCTGTAGGTCAGCATCTGCTTTCATCGATGTTATTAGTCATTACATACAAAACCAGCATTTTCATTCAACTAATACACAGAACTGTCAATTAGAATTCCCTTCATGATGCTTTTGTTCACTAAAAAAAGTAAGTTTTTACTTACAGTGTCTGTGACCAAGCTGAGTGCAAGTCACCAAGAAAATGCTGCTGGAGTTTTCAAAACCTAACTAAAAATACATTCTGCTCCTTTGAGCTGAAGGTTTGCTGCACCCACATGCAGAAATGTGAGCTTTCTGCTTCTAGGCAGCTTGCTACATCATCTACACCACAGAACTACTCTCTGTGCTTACAGAGATAACTGTTGTGCTGGACTACAGCAGGTTTGTTTGACAAGTGATTTACTAGTACTGTTTTTACCCTAAAAAATGCTTAACACAACGCAGAAGTGGCATATTTTACTAGCAATTAAAGCATGCTCTTAAAAGAGACTAAGCCAGAGCAACAAGACAATATCTAACATATCAAGACACCTTACCTATCCAATGTGGAAAACGGGTAGCTTTCCCTGCAAGGTTTGCCAGCTATAATCAAGCATCAAGTCAAATGAACTGGATATTCAAAATGCAAACTATTAAGGGACAAGAATGCAGGCAGATGACCATTTTTAGCACAGCTAGTCCATATTAGACAAGGCTAAGTAGACTTTCAAAGCATGGTGTGGCCCATGCTCAGAAGCAATCAAGTTCAGTCACTTCACCTGGCCATGGATCTGAACTCCAGGAAATCTTCACTTGCAGACCCCAAAGAGCCTGCGCACACAGTCAGCTCTCGGTAGTCTCAATAAAAATTAAATGCATGTTCCCTTTTAACAATTAGGCAGCAATCTCTCTTTTTAATGAACTTTTCCAGTTTGAAATTAAACCTGACTATTTCTTTCATAATATACTCGCCAAAACTGTGCAGAGACACAACGCTGTTACTCCGCTGGCAAGCCACCCTCCTCCCCAGGAGTGTTTGGCCAGAATAGGCTTGTTCCAGGCCGTGATTCCCATACCATTACACTCCCCAGTCCTGCGCTTCCCACTTTCGCACCGAAATTCCCAGTTTCTCTACTTCTTTGGACATATAAAGTCATAAAGCACAGCGGTGCAGGCCCGTCCGATGCACACGCCGCTCCCGCTTTGTGTGCCAAAATGTGCGAAGGCTGATGTCACCAGCGCGCCGCCGGCGCGCCGGGACACGCTCTCCGCGGCGGGGCTGAAGCGCGCACCCCAGAGAGCTGGGCCAGGGCCGGGGCGTCTCGGCGGGANCCGCCCGCCCGCCCCCGCTGCGGCGCCTGCGCCGGCCGGGAAGGGGCGGGATGCCCGGCAATGTGCGGGGGCGGGCGGGTCACGGCCGGGCAGCGCCCGAGGGGCGCCTGCAGGGTGCCGAGGGAAGGGCAGGAGCGGCGCCGTGCCGTGGGGCGGCGGCGGCGGCGGCCCCAGCAGCAAAGGGAAGGGGTGGTTGTGTTCCGCGATGCCCACGCTGGTTTTGTTAATGCTGTTTTATGTGCTGGTGCTGTGCCATACCTGTCAGCCCCAGCCGCTTGGAAAGCACCGTTCAGCTCGTCATGGTGCGGGTTGTGTTCTCTCCCCATTTCTTGAAAAGACACCCTCTGGAGTGTTTCAGAAACAGCACACTGAACTCATACATGTGGAGGAATCCTAACTTATGCTGAGAGGCTTTGTTCTTTCTTGGAAATATCCTAAATGTATATGCACTTCAAAAACTTTACGTTTGCTGAGCAGGATGGAGACTGCAGTTTTTGCCACCTTATTGTTCTGTGTCTCCTGTCTAGGTAATTCTGCACCTTAACCTTTCAAAGTCAAGGCAACCCTAGGCCAGATGAGTAGAAGGACACAGAAGAACCTTCTTCTGCTACATGCCTCTGCAGCTGTGATGAGGATGTAGCAGCTATTTAAGCTCTTATCAGTGATTTTGCAAATAATACTTTTTTCAGCCCCAAAATGGAGGCACCTTGGTGGATCCTTGACATCCACACCTCTTCTCAGGCTTTCAAGGAGACAGGAAGGAGGATACAGAGTTACTTTCCAGAGCCATTACACTACCCCTTTCAGATACCCCTCTTTGGAAAAGTTCAGCTGCTCCCTCGCCCTTATTTCCCATTCCAAGCATTAGTTCACTCCTTAAAGAAAGGTATGGAGAAATTGATTTTCTAGCCATCTGCTACCCACACTGGCAAAACTCAGGAGACAGCACAATTTGCTGTGTGGGACGGAATGAGTAGCAAGAGAAAGGTGGTCACAAGCTAGCCATGGATGCTGAAGAAACCTGTTACGGCCTCAGAAATGATGGTGTTCCCAGAGGTGATGAGAGGTGGTGCTGTGGGATGTAGGATCAGTGTGGGGTAAAAAGCTAACATCTACTCCCAGCTGTGCTAAGGTTGAAGAAAATAGGTTGTGAAACTACACTGACTTTGTGTAGCAAACAACCTTCACAGACTGACCTTTGTACTTAATGAAGTGCAGTTCATTGCAAGCTTTTTACAACCAACAAGCACTTAAACTGCTGTGACTGAAGTATTGAGCACTCACTGGCATGTGGATTTTAACTTCCTGAATGGTGGCATGCTTGCATGGTATTTTCTAACACATAATACGTTTTCTGGCACATAATGACAGGACGAGAAGAAACGACCTCACATTGTGACAGAGAAAGTTTAGATCAGATATTAGGAAAGATTTCTATATCAATGTGGTTGCCAAACATTAGAACAGGGCTTCCCAGGGAAGTGGTTGAGTCACTATCCCTGAAAAAAAGAAAGTGCATATGTTACACTTAGAGACAGGGTTTAGTGGTAGACTTAAAAATGTTTCAATAACAGTTGGATTTGGTCATAGTAACAGTCTTCTCCAACCTACATGATTCTGTGATTGCAATGATATTTTATGCAAAATTAAGTAACAGCAAGGCATTACCAGCCCTGGATAGAGTTTAGGTGTTCTGACAGTTGTATCAAAGGCTGAGAGTGTACCTAAGGTGGCTGTCACATAAATAGAGCTTGATAAGATTGTGGGTGTTTTATGGAAATACTTCAGAGACTTGAAAAAACATGACAGGGGAAATCAATGAATAAAAATTATGCCAGCTCTGTATGGATAAAGTAAATATAATTCCCCTTGCAAGAGCTGTTCCTGGCGTACTGCTGCCTGTGACACCAGAACCCTGTACACAGCTCCAGGCAGGGGGTGTTCTCACTGTGCAGTCAATGTAGCACAATGTAGTCTGTCACCAGCAAAACATTGCAAACTTGCTCACATTTGTTCTTGTCTTGAAGCGTTACACATCGGAAAAAAAAATACATTTGTTAAAACTGTCTTGTAACTTCCTCCTTTGCTCTTCATGCTCTCAGCCCGAGTGCTGGTTATGTGCCTTTCTGTCAGAAAAGGTCCTGACAAAATAAACAAGTTCACACATCATGAGACAAATTTCCACAGTCTTTTGCTTGCTTGTTTGTTTTCTTAGCTATCACTTAGCTATCACTGTTTTCAAGCTGTCACAGGGTTATTGTGCCTTCACGTGCATGTGTAGTGGTGCTCCATGGGATTTTGCCATCCTTGAAGAAGTAGGTACAGGATTTTCACCTCACTTAGACTGAAATGCCTGCTCCTTTGATTAAATACCCCAGTCATTGCACCACATTTTCTTTAAATGGTATAATAAAGAGACGTCACAGACACAAAGAAGTTATTTTTAATCAGAAGTTCCCCAAGTGATTAAAAGTACTAAGTGTGCTCACCTTCCAAAAGTAAAAACAATCAAATGCATACACAGCCCCAAAATAAATAAAGAGTGCTAATTTGTGATCATTTCACTTTTCTGCATCCCATTAATCTGTCAGGAAGTTTAGTAATCTTCTCATATACACTTACAGTGAAGTTACACATTTGATCTTCCAGGAGCAGTATTCCTAGCTCTCCAGCAGTCATTTCAAATGCATGCCTATTTTTATTTTCCTTGGCTATCCATTCTTTCTAATTCACAGTTCCAAGAAACAGAGAAATCCATTGGAGCCCCCTTTATTTTCATTTTAAAGTATTTTGAGAAATATTTTCCAATCAGACAAAGGAATGTGTGAGTTTGCAAAAAAATGATTTAGAAGCTTTAGTTAGGAATATAGTATGAAGGGTTTCATTGTTAAGTTTAGCAGAGTTTGCACAACTTTAGAAAGGCCTTTTGTTTTAGGATGTATCTTTCTTGTAGTTTGATAGAAGTTTCTAGGACAACTACAGCCTCTGCCTAGAGATTTTTTATTGGTTCTTTCTTGTCCCATCCCTCCTATCATGCATAATTTCCCCTTTGTCCATCATAAATCCTTATCTTTGAAGTCCAAGAGTTTTAGCCACTAACCTAGCTAGCCTCTTCTCAGACCACCCCCAAACCTGTGTTGGATTTGTTAAAATGTAAGCGACTTAATGTGGCATGAAGTGTTTAGATTGTTTTATTGGTTTTTGTGATTTTGTACCCACCCCAAAATATGTAGTACAAAAACTGCCTGCAGCCCAGGCTCGGGGTCTCTCTCCGGTGGCTCCAGCCTGAGGCTGAGGGTCCCCTGACCTTCTCCCCCTGAATAAAGCCTCTGTCTCCTGAAAGCCACGAGAGAGAGTCCCCTCTTTTGTTACCCCAGCCATGACAGTGTAAACTAACTGCGTAAGCCAAGACCCACACAGGACTGTGTTGTGGGAGCGTGCCAAAGCAGCCGGGGCCCAGGCTGACCATCGAGCTGGGCCAGAAACAGGTACGCACTCCAGCAGGAATGCAATGTATTCTCCTTGGCAACTACCATAAGATCTTGATATGTGACTGACTGTGCAATGGATGTAGAGTGCTGAGCTAAGCAGCAGTTAAATGACTTACACTGGCCATTTAAAGTGCTGTGAAGGTGAAGGTATAGTGAAGGTACTGTGGGGGACATGCTGTGAGCATGGAGCTTGGGAACCAGCAATCCCTAGGAAACCAGGCTTCATTAATTCTGCCATTCATGAAAAATTTTGTTATGTGAATATGTGTTTGTTGAAGCAAGTTCTATGATCTGGAAAGGGAGGAGGCCAAATAAAGAGTAATTGGAATGAGTAGCGGAGGAAGAAGGTGAAGTTGAATAGATGAATCAAAATTAAAGTGCCGTGTACTGATACCAGCCAAGCTTTCAATCTTTTTCACAAACATCCAAAGAGAATTAAGCAGCTATTGCAATAGGTGTCCTGCAGTTGATTAGGAACAGAAAGAGGAAAATAAGGATCTTCAGTAACTCATTTGAACAGAATGTTAAGCTGTTACCCTTGGATGGAGTTGAGATGGAGTAGGGCTCAGTTCAGGATCCCACAGGGAAAGAGATTATTCCTGAGCAGGACACTTGGGCTTTTCCAGGAACATAAGAGATAGTCTCTGAGAAATCTCAGATGGCAGAGACTTACAGACACCCACTTTTCCAAATTTATCAACATTTTCTTTTTACCTTGGCCATTTATTAAATACAGTTTGTTTGGCTTGTGCTTCTGTTGCTGAAAAATAACAAAAGGATATTTTGTAAATTTGTGGTGGGTCAGGAAACTGTCACATCTGCTGAAGCCAGAACAAACATCTGGTCTTTATTCTATCCAATGATTTATTGTATTGGGAAACTTGCCACAATTGAACTGTGTGATGACTAATAGACAATGAAAAATGTTATCAGCTATCAGGCTAATAAATTATAAGTGTGTTGAATCTAGTAGAGAGAGGAAAATAGCAATTCCATCACTTGAGGTAGCAGGTAGATACTTTCTGCAGCAGTGCACTGGACTGCTCATGTGTGTCCAAAGAGGAGGTTGCAGTTAGGAAGAGGGGCTGAAAGGAGCTATTCTGATGAACAGCTGAAAGTAGGTGTTCTGAGGAGAGGCTAAAAGTGCTTGTCTTGTCTAGTCTGGGAAAAGAAAAGGCTGAAATGGAATCTACTCTCTGCAAACATGTTCATGGTTTTTAAACCAGAAGATAAAGTTTACACAACATACAAAATGTTCCTGCTTGAATTAAGGCTGAAAATTACAAGAAAGTTTCTAATTTTCATGAGATTAAACCTTGGAACAGTTTCAGACTATAATTTAAAAAAATGAAAATAATTTTTATATGGGAATATGGGAATAAAAATCTAGTTAGGTATAATAAAGTTTGTTTATATTATAAATAGTTATTAAAGATGACTACCTGCTATAGCAGTAAAAAGGGTTCTGATAATCTATCTGTATTACTACTGAAGAATGAATATAAATATTAGCTGCTAAAAGTATTGTATTTTAGAGCTTCTTTTTCTTGTATATTATTGATAGCCTCCAAACTTTTCCTTTTAAAAGTCGTAGGACAAAAAGCATGGTAATACATCCCCATAAAAGAAAAAAAATTCTTCTGACAATACTTTGAAATAGTGCCAAAAGAAAAATAAAACCTGGTAAAAGAAGAAAAAAGGCACTTGGTTTAATAAGAAGTCTTTCTGGTTTCTGCTGGACATGTGTTTCATTTGTAAGCATACTGAAACAAAATGTCCTGCAAAGCTGCCCACAGCTCCACAATTCTGACATAGTAAGATCAATAAAGGGATGTATATCTGTGCTGGTTTGAAAGCAAAACCAGTGAGACTCCCAGTGAGAGATACAATT
The DNA here is from genome assembly GCA_013400275.1 of Rhadina sibilatrix. Lineage (NCBI taxonomy): Eukaryota > Metazoa > Chordata > Aves > Passeriformes > Phylloscopidae > Rhadina > Rhadina sibilatrix. The sequence continues at coordinate 755,460 of VWYO01000533.1, read as the reverse complement.
CAATAGGAGAAAAGAGGAAAAAAATTATTTATAAAATTTATTTATAAAATAAAATAAGTGGAATAATACAACCTAACACCCTGTTGGTCAGGGTGTTTGAAGCAGTCCAGAAGTAAGTCCTCCTGGAGTGGTAGATGTGGTTCTGTTGGAGGAGAGATGATCCTGAGAGAGAAGGGTCCAGTCTTCCTCCGGGAATCCAGTGGAACCAGATACTTTGTGTTCCTGCATCTCAGTTTTTATCTAGGTAGGAATGGTTGGCTCCTCCAACTGGGTGGAGCATCTCACAATGGGATGTCATGCCCTTAGTGAGCCTTAATGAGTCTTAGTGAGCAGAAAATATCCCCCTGGAGGGAGGACAGGTTGTGAAAGAGATAAGAAACACTGCCCCACCTGGTTTTAACAGCTGGCCCATTATCAGAAGGCATCCAGCCCCCTCTCCCCAGAGTTACAAGAGGTAAAGAAAAACATCTCCCCAACTGCTTTTAAGAAATGAAATAAAATACACATTTTTGGTTCCATAACTCAAGACGATACCTCATTACATCAACTAAGAAATAAGTTGTTAAAAAAAAAATGCCAAGAATGATTTAGATTGTGGAATTGGGCCTGAGACTGATCTGTAACAAATTTATATAGCACACTGTAGAACATAAGTAAAACATATTGCTACTCAACAAACGAGCAGCTAACCAAGCAGTTAGTAGTTCGTGTGATTCTCTTTTCCTGATTTTTTCCTGATAGTAAGCTTTTCTACAGTTATTTTTGTTTTCACTGAAGAACAGCATGAAACCTGTGTTATTGGGAGGAGACCTACGTAAAGACAAAGAGTTAAACATCATACACATGTCGGGAAATGGAGTGGTGTCCAGGTTTTAGAAAGGTAAATTACTTGATGGTAGAATTGTTTTGGTAAAGTTTAGGGCTTGACATACTTCAGTGATCAAATAGTTGAACCCACACAGTGAATGAGTAAGACAAAACTACTCACAATCACATCAGAAAATCATACGTCAGTCTTTGTTCTTTTCAAAGGCATTTGTTTTAAGGAAGTCAACGTGGAAAAAAATACTTTTCTGGTGTCTTAGATAAGAAATGCACCTTTGAACTTCTTGATCTGGTACAAATGTTCAGTATGCAGAATGGGTTGTAGAAAAGCTATTATTCTTGGCCTGATGATCCTGATGATCCAATTAGAGTCATCTACTCTCTCTTATAATCGTCTGCTGAATAAAAAAGAGAAGATGAGCATGGAAAAATTGCAAGTCAGATGCACAAATTGCTAATTCCTTCTGCAGTCTGGAAGGGAAACAAGGTGTCAAGTGATGCTGAGTGGCCACCTCCTCCAGGTAAGGCACTGCCTTCAGCAGCTCACATAGCATAGAGACAGGCAAGTCCCCTCTGCTTGGACTGTCAGAGGCAGAAGGTCACAGGTGCAGGCATACACATCACACTCTCCAGTGCATAAGCACACATGCATTCTTGGATCCCCTGAGCACCAGCATGACCCCTCTGATGGTCACCTGCCTGCATCCAACTCTCCCTTGCCTCCCCCACAGGTCTCCCAGTTGCTGATTGTTCCAGATTGAGGCTCACTGCAAACACCTATGCACTCACACTCTCATTCCACAGATTCCTTGTTCACAAGGCCCCCAGGCATGGCTGCACTGACTCCCTGACAGCGTGATGCCCCAGGCTGAGGCCCCCTTACTCACTCTGACTGGTCCAGCTTGAAGTTTTCTGGTAAGCACACACACTCCCTCTCCCACCCCACCTCCCCACTTTGTGGGAGATACAGACACTCGCCCCAGCAGCCGGCACAGGCACCAGGCTGTGGTCCACAGCCCTGCTCCAGCCCCTGGCTGTGCACAGCCTCTCTCTCAGCTCACTCACCCCTGGGAGAGCACACTGTAGTGCTCATGTGGGACTCAGACAGACACTCATTGTACCTGTTTACATCCAACTGGTCCCTTCATAGCCTCTTCTGCCTTACTGACCTCTTTGTTCCTCCATGTGTCCCCTTTGCCTGTGTTCCCACAGGGATTTGCACACCTTATCCCATTCCTGTAGCTATCCTAGTCCAGGTCTCCCCTTGGCCTACAGTCCCAGCTGTTGCAAAGCCCAGGGTCTTGGGACTAGATCCCTTCCAACCCAAACAAAACAAAAGTAAGCCCAGTTTCCAACCTTTACTTAATAAAAAAATTGTTAGCACAGATAGAATTCATCTGATTTCTCTGTGAGGTTTGTTCAGGTCAACTAGACTTCATGGTGCAAATAAACACCAATGAAAATTAATAGAAAATTTCAAGTTATCAGCTGGAGAGATCCAGGAGAATTTAACCACAGGGAAGTACCTTGTTAATCCAGTCTGGGATAAGACTTTAATAGGAACCAGAAAGTAATCCAACATAGAAGAAGAAGAGGCGTAACTTGGAAGTCTGATAGATCTGTAAAGAATTTTGCTTTCATGAGATACCAGGTACAAATAAAGACATCCAAATTGGACTGGAAAGAAATGAAGGTATGTGGGTATTCAGCTACCTTTGGTCAGGTGCACTTTGGTTTGTTGAAGGAGACTGACAATGTATGGACAGGCTCAGGATTGCATAGCAAAGAGTGAAGAACAAGAAAATGTTAAGAGTCCTTGGGAAAATGATGTTTCCAAGTATTTTTAAGGACAAAAGGCATAGCATTGATTCTTGCTGGCCAAAAGGAGTGGCCAGCTAGGTTGCTGCCACACTGTCACCTGGTATGCTAACAAATAGATAAAAAGTGTAATACTTCTACCAGTAAGAACCAGGGCCCAGGATTCCCCTTCTGCTGAAGGACTCCGATCACTGTCCTTCACAACCAGGCTTCCTCTCTCCCTGGCCAGATGCATCTTCAGCATGGGGAACAGGCAGTGGGGAGTGCCTCCCTCTGGAATCCTGCATACATGCCCTGTTTCTGTCTGCATTGGAGCCCCTCGGGCAACAGCAAAGGTTTTGATCAGCAAAAAATATGTAATGAAGGCTATGTGTGGCAGGATGTTTGTAAATGAGTGCTCTTCAGAGTTTTGGCTTCTCTATAATAGTGGCATTTTTGCTATTTGCAATCGGTTGCTATTTCTTTTTCCTTCACTTTTTTTGGTCCATACAGAATGTCATGCCTCCAAACTTCACTGGGAAGATGGGCAGAACTGAGAGAGAAGGTATTTTAATTGCTGAGACTGCAAAACTTCCCTGCAGCTGGCAGACACAACTGCAGTCATGCACCAAGGACACGCACATCTTTTACAGTGGAAACAGAGCTACTGTCCGAACACAGGCCACTGTGCAAATCAGATGAGCTTTGTCAACATGGTGGTAGGGGACACATGGCAGAAAACAATACTGAGAAGCATATGGAGAACACGAAGGAAAAGTAGAATACTCCCCCAAACTATGAATGGAGGAAATAATTAATAGGGAATAAAACAAAGAGCAGGAACATTTTAGGAAGAGCAGTGCTTCTTACAAGGCTTGACTGTATTAGAAAATACATTTCTTTTTGTTTGCTTCTTACTATGTTCAGGTTCTGTTAGAAAAGAAACCATGGCTCAATCTTAACTTTTTGCTTATAAAGGAAATCCAAATCCTTGAAAGTTTCTGTAAGTTAGAATCAAAAGCAGTAACAGTGTGTTCAGTAAATAATAGCAGATATGAGATAAAAAATGAAGACCCAAGATAGCATTTCATACACTTCTTGTTAATATAAAATAAATACGTACTTTACTTTTACTTTACAGATCAAGAAAAAAATCTTCATTTTCATACTGGTCTCAAAACACCAATAATATGGTATGAAGAAAAAAATAGTATTTTAAAAATTTTCATCCTTTTTCTCCTAATGCTATGCATTTTGAGCAAAATTTAATAAATGTTAAGACGTAATGAAACTCTACTCAGCTGTTATGCCATGACATAAAAGTACTACTTTTCACAGGATTATCTTTGTCAGTGATGCTGGGCTAAGGCTGAAGCTGGTCAGCAATTATGGGCTGCAAAACAGTCCATGTACTTTCCATTGACTTTTTTGGTTTCTAGGTGGAAGCCAAAAAATTCTTCTGTTATTTTTTATCTTTTTTACTATGGCAGCGTACCATGTGCTGAGATATTTCTTGTGCTGCAATCCAAACCCTGAAGTGTTGGCAAAGCACTGCGTGCCCCAGAGTTCTGACAAGGGCACCATGAGGTGTTTGTGCTCTGCCTGCTGTAGAGGAAGGGGGTTGTCTTATGTTAGTAACACATAAATAGAGCTGCAGATTACAGAAATGTGTAGTGGATCTAAAAGGGAGCCAGAAGTACTGGAGGACTGTGTTCACTGCCACGTCTTTATGTTATTTTCACTAAAGAGGAAGGGGCTATTTTCCCCTCAAGAGACTGGAACTATAAACAGGGAGTTGCTCATCTAGTTCCTGTAATTCTGAAAGATCAGTGACTTGGCTGGCAAAACTGAGTCAAGAAACTGAATGGTATTCTTTTTGCTGACACTTAGATTTATTATGCTTTCTGCTCAAAAGCAAATGTTAGCTATTGATTTTCAAAGCATAAAATGTAGATTATTAGATTTAATCCTCTATCATAAAGTAGATGATTCAATTGTTTCTGTATTTAAATGAATGGTTGCTATTGATTGCCCAAGAGCTGTGGTCCTGACATTTGCTGTTGGAAAAGGAAGGCAAGCAGGTAAAATTTAGTGATTGAAACCAGCATGCAGACTAACACAGAGGAAAATTAATTTAAACTTACTTTAAATCTTCTTTTCTTGTCTGTACAAGTGAGTGAGTGATCTGGTTTGTGGCCAAAATGCCCATATTCGTTACTTTGCTATGTTGTCATCCCAGAGGCATCTGCCAGATCAAACTGGAGAACTATTGTATGTGATGCAATACTTCATGTGGATTGAGGAAGTACTAAAAACTGGAGTTCTAGTGTTGTAGCATTTATAATGCATCTAAATAGAAAAGAGATAGCCTGATTTAGGGAGTAAAGGAGGTAGCAAGAAGAGGGGAAGTATGAAAACCATGATTTAGGAGCCAGGGTTCAATTTCTGGTCCTGCTGCTGGCTTTGTCAAATGACTTCTACAGGTGACATCTTCCAGCACCTCCTCAGTTTTCTCTCTTTCTAATGAGAAAGGGGTACTACTGTTAGCATGCATGTCATACATGCACTATGGAAAAAAATCAAATCTGTGTTTGAGAAGCAGTGAAAAAACCCACAGACTAAATTACATTTCTGTCTACCGCTGGGTATCCTTAAATTTTGCATTAAAACACACATACAGAGAGAAATGGATGTAGCTAGTTCACTAATGTGCATTTTTAACCTCGTACAATCTGCAGGTTAAGCACTGAAGGACTGATAAATCTAACACAAAGGCTTTACATCATGTTTAAATTGACTGTCTGCACTGTTGTTTTTTAAATGACATTAAACATTCTCAAGAAATAGTTTCTTTTCTCAAAACAGGGACTGAAAGACTAATAAGGTCCCATTGTATGGTCTTCTAATGGCAAATATATGTTTGGCTGAAATTACAGCAAGCCTATGTTGTTTTAATTTAATATAATTTCTTTCTGTTTTGTCTGAGTTAGAATATTATTAACATACATAAAGATAATTCTATTGGAGAGCAGCAGTCAGTGGGTAAATTCATAGATCCATCCCACCAATAAGCACTCACAGATCAAAATGAGCTTTGCAGGTCTGACCTTTTTGACTTGCTAGCTTCTTAGTTACACTGGTTCCATCCAGAGTCAAAGCAAGAGGAGGCTGAGGCCATCAGCTGGATGCAGTTTGCATTTAGGAAAAACTGGAAGTGTTGTCATTGAACTAATTGTTTGGGGCATATGTTCATTGTGAGCCTTGTTTAACTGTGGACCTTGTGCTACTTCCAGAAAAATTCCAGATGTCCTTATACTTTTATTTTATGGGGAAAAAAAATCAAACATAGGGAAAAAAAAATCACAAAAACCTACTACCTCTATGTCCAGCATGACTTACAGAAGTACTGTATGTTTGTGAGGAATATGTCCAGAATGCTGTTTAAAGTAACAATATCAAATTGTTTTTGCTTTTCCTTAAAATCAAGTAGAGTTGGCAAGGGGTATATCAAGTTGCTTGTGGTGGAAAAAAAGCACATTGATGTCACACATTGTACATGTTTAACATCACATGGTACCAGTAAATGGATCAATGGGGAAAATTTTTGAGTTTGCTGGGGCCAGATCTAGGCTGTGTTATCAAGAAGAGGGTCTATCTCAGTGTGCCTTGTATCTAAATGAGTGCACTCCCTAATCTGAGCCTCTATATAACCTAAGTGCCACCATGAGGATAAGGACTTGATGGACTGCTGGTTTTACTTAGGATGCTGTTTCCTATGAGTTCCCAATGGGAAGCTGAATATCAGAGAGCTAACCTAACTCTGGAATGCATAAACGTAAGAACAACAGACAGGCATGGAACCGATACTGTGTTATAACCACAGATGAAATAAGATGCTTCAATGTTGTGACTATTTATGCTGTCTAGATGGCTTAAAAATTGATGTGCATCCAGGAAAGAGTAATCTGAGGTCTGGAAATTGCTCCTGGTAAAAAGAAAGCAAAGAGTTGGTTAGTACAGTTTATCCGACTGACAAAGGGCAAATTGTGGTCTTCCTAGACATAGAAGAGTTTTCTAATAGAAGGTAGAGTTTTCGGTCTAAGGAAAATATTGTAAACAGATGCAATTCATAAAAGTTATTTACGTATTTATTAATAGTACATCATGTCAGAAGAAATTATGCAGAAAACAGACAGACTCTTTAGCACTTAATATTAAACCAAGATCCAGAACCTTTCTTGAAATTATATCATAGCATAACAGAAATTGTAGGATGAATCCAGAAACTAAGAAGTGTAATGCGGGAATTAAAAGTGGTCACACTGTAGAAAGGTGGACCAGGTGGTCATGATTCATTTATATTATACAAAAGTATATGTCTTCAATTAAATTTTACAAGACTACATAAGAATCTGCAAAAATTACCAACTGTGGTTGATAAAGAATGCTAAAGGGTCGGGTTGTGCAAGAGTGCTGCATGATAGGGAACATTTCAACTACCACTTCTCTCAAGGAGTTTTGAAATCCCTTTTCTGTGTTGTCTGCAGAACTGTAAAAATAGTTCCTAAATAAACTGAGATTATATACCACAAGACGTGAAGAAGACACAAGAACCCTTAGAGATTTCTAGGCTTCTCATAGGAAGGAGAACTGATGACAGAGCATGTTATAATCCTGACAAAAGCATATTTATTTGCAATTATGTCTCATAACTTCTTTATTTTGGTTTGGTTTTAACTTGTTATTGTGGGGGGAGAGTGGTAGACTTCAGATGAAGTTTATTAGAGAAGTCCTCCGTTGAGTCATGAGGTGCAGAAAATCCCTTGCTTTCTCAGAGAAAAGTCTGGATGCAGCTACATCCTGTCTTAGCCCCAGAATTTGTCAATGTTTAAGGAATTATAGAGGTATGATCTTGGTACAACTTTGTCCCATGTTGTAATAAGTTAGCCGAGACTCCATTTTCCTCATACGGGAAAAGCCAATTCTTTATTCACATAACTTATTTTGCACAGTTTTCACAGACCTCGTGTGCAACACCTATTGGCTGGTGGTTTTCTTACTACTTCATTTTTTGGTCAGAAGGTGATTTGTGTGTACATGCTAGAGATTCAGGATGTTTACATGTTTCCTTTATGGGTCCTCATAGAACAGATCTGATTGTTTACACAGATGCACTTATTTTTCAACCCAAGAAGAGGTTGTTGTGTTAACGAACCTTTCATACCAAGATTGTTTGTGCATGAGAAACTTGTAAATTGCTTAACTACACTTAGAAGAGATGACAGGCTAGCTATTAATTTAATAGAGCTGGCCTGATTTTATGAGGCCTTTCTTTTATAATTCTTCTGCCTGTCACAACAGTCCCGCAGGCTTAATGATGGCAAATCAGATATATTTCCATGAAAATGAATTATTTCTTATAATAAATGATTAGACAAAAAGATCTTAATCAGAATTATTTGCTAGTAAAAGTTAAAATTACTCATAGTGGATAGGATAGGATAGGATAGGATAGGATAGGATAGGATAGGATAGGATAGTGCACTATATCAAAGCAACTATACTAAAGCTAGCAAAAATAAACAATAATTAAAGGAGAAATTGATGTATCTCACCCATACCAACAACCAAGGGCTTAATCTCTTTCAGTCAGCCTTGAGGGGTCTCCTTGAGGGGCATACCCTACCCAAGGGAGGAATCCCCACCCACTCCAAGGAGGAATATTTTAGAAGAACCGAACCATATGAGAGTAGACTGGATTTCATCATAAAAGTGATTGACTGCCAGTCGCAGGTCTCCAGTGGCCTCACTATCAGTATGTTGATTTGGGGTTGGGGATCCAGACTGGCTTTAGCATAATTCAACACCAAAAGCAGCACGTGATTGTCCCTCTCAATCCTTGCAAATAGGGCACTGTCCCTTGGCCATATTCCAGGCCAAAGAATTCTGCTACACGTGTATATAAATAAAGAGCTGGAGAAAATCTTCCTGTTTGTTCTTGGGGTCTTGTGTGTGCATGTGGATTTTTTCCCCAATTCTTAAAACCATTCCAGTTGCCTCTTGAGACAAGAGGGGTGCTGTGGTAATGGTGAAATGCTTGATGATGCTATTTATACAGTCCTGGAGGGTTTAGATTACTTCTCTGATGCAACTTGCTTTCATGTAGTGGAAGTCAAGCTTTTGTACTTTTTTTTTTCTGCTGGGAGCTGTACCTCATTGCCCAGGACTGCTAGGACTCCCTAGCTTGGGAGACCTAGTCCTCATACTAGCTTTGCAGAAACAGGGGAGATATCTTTACTCACAGGTCACTGAAATCTCTATGCCTTGTTTTGGCCTACAAGCTCTGTCCTCCAATGTTCAGCAGCTGGCTCCCCTCAGCTTCTCAAAGCCTGACTGGCCTCCTCCATCACTTTCCTTACCACTGGCTTCTATTCCACAGAACTGAAAGGAGGGTTTTGCTCATTCAGGATTGGATGGACATGAGCTGGTGCTGCAGTCTGGTCAGAAATGGCTTCAGAAAGCAGATTTGGCATGAATGGGTTGTGCGTAATGGGCTCACCACAGCCACGCAGAAGGGTTTCACTGCCCTGCCTGCACATCTCTAGTGCTGCAGTGCTCTGTCCAGCAGAGAGGGAACAGCATCTTGTACAGGTAATTTCATCTCTGCATGTTCCCATGTATCTGTAGCCTCTGTCTTTTTTCCTCTCCAAGGCTGATCATGCTATCTTGAAGATCTTCTCTACTTCCAAATGGCAAGAGCATTTCAAATGAGCATTATTCCTGGATATCCACTTGTTTGAAGTAGTTTATCTCTCTGAATTAAACATTCAATGTGGAAACACTTTTAAGCCAAGATTTATCTGGTTTTAGGAACCAGTTTCTACTCCATAATTTCCTATTAAAAGTGTTCGCATTTACTAGTTTTAAGTACAAATCTTTTCCCCCTTCTCAATGATCAGGTATCCATCACAGATGCCTTCCTTAGGAAGCCCAGGCACAGCCCCTGAAGACAGCACACCTTGTTTTCTATGGCACAATTTCCATTCTGGCACCAGCTATCCGTGGTAACACGAAACTTAGTCTGCCTGTATAGGTCTTGGTGTTTTAGATACAACTATTGCTTAAACTTTTCCTGTCATCTTATGCTTGTCTTTCTGGCTTAAGGAAACAAAAATACAAATGAAACAGTCACCTTTGAAATTTGTTCTTCTCAACCTCACAAACATGTGATAACTCTTTAGAATATTCTTTTTTTAAGGAAGAACAGCAGAGTTAATATCAGGAGAATAAAGTTTAACGGTAGGAAAAATATGAAAATTAAATTGATACAGGGTCCCAACACATTTAACATCAGAAGGACATCACTAAAAGGCAAAGGCTGCCAAGTTCATCTGCTCTGGCAAGTGTGATTTGTTTTTAATCATTGCAGTACAAATGAGGCATTTCCAGCATCCAACATATCCTTTGTGAAGACCTACAGGATAATAACATGATTTATATTGAACAGTGCCTGTTTTCCACTTTCTTTCTTGAAAAAAGCAGATATTTCTGGTTTTGCAGAGACATTGTTACATAATTGTTTGAGAGCCAGCAGAAGCATTTGAAAAAATTGCCAGCTGTTCATTACAACTTCTCATCTGGATATTGCTCCCCACACAGCTGAGCTGCTGGAACGGATCTGATGGGTGTTCTCTACATTAAAAACTGGATGAGTTTCAACACTGGTCTTGGCTAAGTAAGACTAATTCCTCCAGGAGCAGGTTGGGAGTGCTCATACAACCCATCAGTGCTCAGCTTCTGAACTGGATATTACAGCTGAGTGAGGGGCAATGAAACAACTGACTTTTAAAGTTTCATTTAAAGTGAGGGTGTTGGGATCAGCTTTTGCATCTTTCGTTGTGAGTGGGGAAGTTAAATATAAAAGCTGTTTGGTTCTGGCTCTTCTGTGGCTGAGAACAGCCGGAAACTTCATTTACCAACCAATAAAATCTGAGAGTGCAGAGAACAGCTGGTGTTTCTGCATAAGCTTTGTTCTCTGCCCAGTCCTTCTTCTATTCTACACTGAGTCCTGTTTAATATTTTAATATTAATATTTAAATATTTCAGTAATGTCTTTATTGATGATCTGAGTGAGGGGATCAAGTGTACTCCCAGAAAGTTTACGTACAATACTAAGTTGTGTGGGAGTGTTGATCTGCTGGAGGGCAGGAAGGCTCTGCAGAGGGATCTGGACAGGCTGGATCAATGGGCCAAGGCCATCTGTGAAGTTCAACAATGCCAAGTGCCAGGGGTCACAACAACCCCATGCATTGCTACAGGCTGGGGGCAGAGCAGCTGCCCAGCAGAAAAGGACCTGGAGGTGCTGGTTGAAGGTATCTGAACACGAGCCAATGTGTGCCCAGGTGGCCAAGAAGGCCAATGGCATCCTGGCCTGGGTCAGGAATAGTGTGGCCAGCAGGACCAGGGCAGGGATTGTCCCCCTGTCACTGGGCACTGGTGAGGCCACACCTTGAATGCTGTGCCCACTTTTGTGCCCTTCACTATAATAAAGACATGGAGGTCCTGGAGGCAGTCCAGAGAAGAGCAACAGAGCTAGTGAAGGGTCTGGAGTACAAGCTCTATGAGGAGCAGCTGAGGGAGTAGCAGGTATTTAGCCTGGAGAAAAGGAGGCTCAGAGGGCACTCTCCACAACTCCCTGAAAGGACAATGTAGCCAGGTGGGGTTTGACCTCTTCTCCCAGGCAACCAGCAACAGGACAAGAGAACACAGTCTCAAGCTGCACCAGAGGAGCTTCAGGTTAGACATCAGGAAGAATTTGTGATGGAACAACTCTGGAAAGGGTTGTTAAGCATTGGAATAGACTTCCCAGGGAGGTGGTAGAGTCACGATCCCTGGAGATGTTCAAGAAATGACTGGATGTCATGGTCTAGTTAACAAGGTGGTGATCTGTCATAGGTTAGACATGATCTTAGAGGACTTGTTCAACCTAGATAGTGCTGTGATTCTCTGACATGCCCATGGTCTGAGAAACAGCCAAACAGTAGGGCCATTGTAGCTTGTTTAGCCATGGATCTGCATCTCCTCTGATGACTATGAAGGCCTTTCCTGCAACTGGAAGAGTCCCAATGTATATATGTGTGTATGCACACATCCCTCCCTTTTCTCAAATTTCTGCTGAGTAGCAAGGGGAGAGCTTGCATTGCAGCTTTCTTTCCAGCAGAAGCTAGAATCTTTTTCTTCCTTTTATCTCTCTCTTTTTTTTTTCTTTTTAAATTTTCATTATATTTGTAAGAATTCACATAATATTTAATGAAAGTTGTCCAATTAATTTGCAAACTTTTGGACGAGAGGATGACCACTTGTCAGAAGTACACATGGTGGGGTGGGACTGTCACTCGTGTGCACATATGCAAGCACTGCTCCTCAAATGGAAATGAGGCTATAAACATTTCTTGTTTTATCTGTTAACTGTGTTTGTAGCTGTCAGAACATTTTTAAGATTAAAGAAACAAAATAAAAATAAAAATAAAAATAAAAATAAAAATAATTAAAAAAACCCAAAACAAAACAAAACAAAACAAAAAACCGAAACCATGCCACAAAAAAAATCCACCCCAAACCAAAAAACCAAACACAAACATATGGGCAAAGATACCAAAAGCAGTTTGATATTTTTGCTGATTCCACGTTACGTGGATAAACCAGAAATCAGCACTAATACAAAAAATAAACATCCATTTAACCTTTTGTTTTTGTTGTTGCTGTTCTGTTGATCTGGCATAAATTTAAAAAATAATAATAATAAATCTTTTGGGGGCTGTGATTGTTTTAACCTGCCAGTAACCCCCTTGAGTTCATCAGAGCAAAAGACAGTGAAAGCCTGTTTATTGTCCAGCAGGCACCTACACATGTTGTAAGTGAAGTTCCATCTGGTCACAACATCGTGGATCATCTGGGTAACAGCCAGGCTTCATTTGCTTCATGTCCTGGACAGCATGAAGGCAGCCGAACAGGAATATTTAAGTGACTGACCAACCGCAACCAAGTTTGCCCCTGAGAATTCGTTTAATAATGGCTGCTCACTATGGAGCAGTAGCGGCTCTGTGAGTTATTTTCTGTTTTAAATGAGCCAAGCTGGGCTCCATGGAATGATTTAGCCTTTTTATTAGGTGCCGACAATTTACTGGAGGCACAGTCTTGCTCTTACCTTGGAAGATCAGGAGGTGGATATTGACTGTGCCTAAAATTCTTCCTGAAACTTGTTTATAAGCAAAACCCTGAAGAAACCTGGATTGCATAGCACAACTGACACAGCAGTTGTATGGAGTGTATTTTAGACCTGTGCAGAGGGCACCTAAAGCTCTCCCATATTGGAATTTTCCAGGCCTTTGAAATTATTCATATCTGTTCTCTCTTAGGGCAAAAGACAGAGAATGCAGAGGCAGCACTTCGGTTTTTGTAACCTATGACCTGAGCACCCCTCAGAGTGACTTTTGGTGACTTTTGGTGGATGGATAAGGACCCCCATGGGCATACTGCCTCTGCCTCCAGAAGTTCCCCAGCTGGGCAAGAGTAGCTCACAGCTGACTGTAATGTCCTGATGCCAGATGTATGTTGCCCTCGGAAAACTCTGGTCTGCAGATCTGGATTTGGGTGCAGGTTTATGAAAGGGTAGCAGACAGCTGCCTAACACAAACAGCAGCTTCAATTAGAAATGTTGGCAAAGGCAGTGCTTACTAGCTAAATAATACCTTTCACCTGGGGCTGGGAGGACACACAAATCCCAGCATACTATGTGAACAGTAATGGGTGCTTCCAAAAATTCATTCTCTCTATAAATACTTGGTTGGCAGTGCCCAAAGAAGTCTTTTATAGCACAGCATACCTTTTGAAGTTCTGTAGTTGCTCACTGCTTGTTTATCATAACAAACTTGTTCATAACTATATGGAGAAGTACCTGAGTTTGCATTCAGAGGTGGCTGTGAAAGGTATTCCTCTCTGCTTTAAAATGTGGGCATTTTCTATAAAGATTCCTGTAAGATCTTGGAGCAAAAATTATCCAGGGAGAAAATGCCTTAGATGACACCTTCATATCTGTGCTCATGGTGCATGAGCCATTCCTTTCAGAAAACCTCAGGAGGTAAGTATCTAAGTGAATTACAGGTGCAAATTCATGACAATTTGTGCTTGGTTGCTATAGAGGCCAGAGAGTATTTAGGGGATATCAGGCAACCCACAGCTAGGCATACCTGTGCCTGCCCCCTCCCACAGCCAGTCCTGGTGTACAATCTCAAGACACAAAGATGTGCTTAAGAGTTTACAAAATTAGATTTCAGAACCTCTTTGTGTCTGTATCTCTCTCTAGATATAACCTGAATGTAAGGACTCAGACACTGGCGTGCACGTAAACATAAACTTCAGATCAACGAGGCCAATAACACCCGCGTCTCCGCTGCTGGATAAAGCTGTGCAGGAGCTTAAGGAGGCACTAAAGTGAAGTATGGTTCGAATCAAACTGCCTCAAAGTCTCCTTTCCTTTCTCGGGCACGGCAGTATCTCCCCAAATCCACTTGGAGTCACTGTAACACAGCGGCCGGGCCGGGGCCGGCCGGGAGGCGGCGGCAGAGCCGGGCTCCATCCCTGCTCCATCCCTGCTCCATCCCTGCTGCATCCCTGCTGCATCCCTGCATCCTCCGAGGGCGCTTCTGCGAGCAGCGGCACTGAGCGTCCCGGCCCGAGCTGCTGGTAAACATCTGACCCTGTTACATTTGCCTTACACGATGCGCTTGAGTTTATGGAAATATGCTTATGAAAGCAGATATTGGCAAAGTGCATTTTCCTGGATGTTTGAGGAACAGCTTTATGCTTCGCAAAGTAGTGTAAAAGAAAAGCGTTAATTTGTTAGAAAAACAAAGCAATTGTTTCATTACTGCTTGTGCACTGAGGTACGTGCTCATACGAGGTGCACAGTCCCATGGAGGAGTTGATCATACTATCCTGTTTCTGTAGATGTGCTTCTGCAGAGCTGGAAGCTTTGGGAGAGAAGGAGACGTGTCTGGGAAAGAACCCAGATCTCTTCTCAAATGAAGATTGCAAAAATGGACAGAGATTGACAGAGCACAACTACTAAGAAGAGCATTGTCTTCGGGTTGTGAGCTGTACTCAGTGAACAGAGTATTTTACCTAAGAATTTTAATTTAAAACTTCCATATTTTTTTTCTGCTGCTGTTATACAGTAAATCTCACAAATACAGCAAAGGTTACAAGGGATTGCAACACAAATACAACAGTCTAAATTGATACAATGCATTTTTACCTTGCCCTTTAACAAGAAAACATGCTATATAACAAATGAACATTAAAATGAATTATCTTCAATGGTTTGGTTGGCAGAGAGGTAAAAAAACATAATAGCTGTAAGGAACAGTATTAAAAGTCTAATAAATGATTACCTTACAGTTTCAGTCGCTAAAAATTATTTGAATGGACATGAATCCCTTTCAGTTTTATAAAGAAATCTTGTGTGTATTTCAGAGATGGGATGATTTTCCCTGGGCAGGAACAGCATAGTCATGTTTCTTCTGAAATATTCTGCTATTCTCTGTCCTTTCTCCACATTGCCATTTGCAATTCAGATATTTAGACTGTGCCAAAGTATTGAATGAGACATTTACAGTAACTCTGCTGCCATAGTCGCTGTGTGTTTTAGTCTCAAGCATTATAATTTCAAAGGTATCTTCTGAACAATATCCTAAGCCACCAGACAAATACATATCGAATTAGTTTAGCAAAGGATCAAACCAGAATGCAGAACTGATGCTGAGCAGACTGCGGTTGCAAGCTGTAATTGTCTGGGCAGTCCCAGAAAGCTGTGGCAATTGGTATTTAATGGCATTTGTCAGAAGAGTAAACGTGGTGTAAAATGCTGAACAAGAGGGAAGCTACTGCCTTTAGCCTATTAATAGCAAGATGTATTTTGAATCTAACTTTAAAATTACACATCAACTCGTTATTCTGAATAAAGAATACATTCTCTTTCTGCCCGAGTGATGAAATAATAATAGTAAAAAGTCATTTCACTCACCAAAAACCAAAAGGCTGTTTAACAATAATCATCACATAATTATATCCTCACATATATTTGCTTTTTTGGGATGAACATTACAGTATATTTAGGAATGATTAATTTATTTGAAATTGTTTTCAAGAATTAAGTTTTAATGATTGTCATAACACTGATCTTGTCAGCAGAATGTGCTCAAAAGAAACCGTAGGATTCTATTGTGAATGTTTCTATAAATTTGCTCACTTATCACAGAATAGAACATCGGTATTTTGCAGTGTTCTAAGGACTGAACAGTCTGCAGTGTTGCGCAGGAGGACATCAAAATGGAGACTTCCACAGTGTCTGGAGGAATCTGAATACCTCTTCTATATAACTATTCAGGAGAGATATTTTGCTCCTGGCTGGATAGGATCTCAATCAATCTCCAGTATATCTGAGTCTTAGGAATCAAATGGCAATATATAATTATATAATTTTTTTCCTTCAGCTTCTTACTTGACCTGAATTAGGCTTTCCATCTGAAGCCTAAATTGTTTCTGCTGAATGGCACAATTTTAATGTATAATTAAAAATGAACAAATGCACACTATAGAGTTTCCATTGTGGCAAATGACATATTTAATTTGGTTTCTTTACCTTCATTCTGTATGCTCAATCCAGCCCCAGTTTGCATGCAAGCCATTTCTACAGCAAGCCCTCTTTCTATATATTACATATATGGAGGGGTTATACTGTACTTGTGACTTTTAGAATTCCGTAAAGAATCTGGAAACAGAGGAATTGAAGAATCTGAAATATTCCCAAGAAATACAGGTCCAAGCAAAGGCAGACATTTTCAATGTGAGCATTTTCAAAATGAAGATAAACTCTTCAATAAGCTTCCATAAATGTGCAGTCTCTTTTCTAAGAAGTGCTGTTACAGAAACTATATTAGCTACAATTTAGGATTGTGTATACTATAAATGTGGTCATTTGGCTCTTTTTAGCAAGTAGTGACAGCTTAAAATTTTCCAAATGAGCTGCATCACAGCATTTTTCAAGGTAATTGTTGCACTAATTTCTTATTTGCTAGATAGAAAGTACTCAGTGTTCAATAAAACACAACTTAATGAATTGTTGGATACTTTATGTACATAAAAACTTCCCTTTAACTTCATTAGATCATAGGTTCTTTCTGACATGCAAGGTGAAGAGGGAGGGCAGGTACATTTTACTGCATGCTGCTGATACCTACTGCATCATAAAGGATTTTTCAGTGCACAGCCTGGAGTTTAGTAGTTGGCAGTGAAGCTGCTTCAAATTCCAGGTAAATATGTTTAACTCATGTTTCTGTGATAATTTCTGGGTTAAACTGCTGACATTAATTTGACCTGAAAATTGCTACAGGATTTCAAGGGACATTTGAGGTGTTAATAACTTGTATAAAGGGAAACCAATTGCCATTTGAATTCTTAAGTCCTCCCCTCACAGAAACCTTCTGGAGCTTTTAAAGCTAAATATGCAACACCTGCCCAGGACATTGTCTTGGGGCACCTCTGGGGTGATCCCTGAGCTGCTCTGTAGTAATGGGCTGCTCCCTTCTCTTTGCAAGGAGAAAACCACCTCAGGTGAATCCTTCGTGGAAGCAGAAGGAGGATTAGTTGATTAAGAATTAGGAAGTGTCTCCAAAGGGCAAGGACCCCGTTTTTAGCTTCTCATGGTCATATGAGAATGGAGGACACTGAAATGCAGCTCAGGGAGCCCTGGGAAAGGGCAGATCTGTGGATGCTCTTGGAGACATGGCACTGTAAAACTCATGGCTGCCCTCAAACCCAGCTTGTAAAATGTTGTGGATAAAACTCATTTATATGTGAAATCTCATGGTACTTCTCAGTGTTGAACCACTCAGAAAGAACAGGTTGGGCTTTAGGATGATGGAATGAAAGCCACCTGAGCCCATCAAAGTGCAGGCATCCCCCATTTTGCTAGGGAATGTGCCCTTGTGCCTTAGGCTTTCAACATGGGTATTATTTCACTTGCTTTGGACCAGAAGTCCAGTTTTGCACTATGCCAAAAGCCCTTCAGAAAGCAGGTTGTCCTGCCAAAAGACAGCTACATCTTCCCAAGACTTCTGTAAGGTAAAGATTCAATCTAAGGGTGTTATCTTGCATTAAATGGAGCCAGGGACAAAAATCCCACTCATTTCAGTAAAACTGGACTAAGCTCACCAAATGAAGACTTGGAGGCTGATCTCCCAGGGACTAAGTCATCACCACAACCTGAGAGTGCCCTGGTGGTGAGAACAGTCACACCTCCCACCATATCCCTGATGTTGCACTTCGGTGTGTATTTAGGTTTGAAATTCTTAACTTTAAAAAATATTTCCTCATAGATAGGGGGCCCTTGTGGGGGGGAAAAAAAAAAAAAAAAAGAGAAAAGTGAAAAAAATTAAAATTACCTCTAACAAAAAATGAAATTTTTAAGTGGTAGGAAAGTATTTACAATTTTCAGATGAAAGCTAACTTGATGGATGTTGGGGGTTTTATCATCTGCTTTATTTGCTTTTCAGGTTTTTGTTTTTTTTTTTTTAATTATAATGTTCTTTATGGTCTTCTGTGAAAAGATGACTCCTGAAGAGATTTCCAGTTAAACAAAACCAGCAAAATTAATTTTCTACTCATCTATCTGAAGCAATTGAAGCAACAATATATGTGCTTAAAACCCTGGACTTGTTATCTATACCAAAAAATAATTAAGGGGTCAATAGTGTTATTTCTTTTGCCGTGCAACAAAACCAAACTCATCAGACCAAGGCCTACTCATGTTAGCTCTGGCATGAGAGTGTTGCTCCTACCCAATACATGTGTGTGTTGGCATGCATTACAAACACTAGGCTGCTGTACAGGGTCACAAACTCACATGGTCACCTAAAGACTGTGTCCCTCTTTGGTCTCTGGCAGCCTTTCCCCTTGCCCTCCTTCCCAGCACTGCCTGCCCCTGGGATGTTATTGCCTCCCTCCCAATGCCTCCACTCTGCCACCTTGTGAGCATGGCAAAGCCTCAGCTTCAAAATGAGATGGGATTTTCTTGTCCATAGTGGTGAAGGGAAGCTGGAAAAGTTGACTCCAAAGCTCTGCCCACCAAAAAAACCTCCCAGATTTTTCATAGGTGTTAAATTCAGCTCAAAATGTTGTTCATTTTTTAAGCATTTAAAAACACTCATTTTGGTTTGGTTTGATTTGGTTTATTTTGTGATATGGGGTTTTATTTTTAAACCGTTAGTGGACCAGGGTTCTTCTTCATTATTTCTCTAAGATACTGACAACTCAAATGTCTGCTAATGAACTATTGCTGGTTTTGCTTGAGATCAGTCCAACAGGTTTGATCACCTCTGCCTGCTTCCATGAACTCTTTCGTTGCTTTCTGGTTTTCACCAGTTTGAGAGATGAGACAGATCTTTTCAGTTTTGTGTTTATTCATGAGTATCTGACAGATTAGCTCCTGCCTTTTTACCTATAGGTCCCAAAAATGTTTTATGGAATCTAAGCTGTAAGTTGTCATAAATATAAATTAACATAAATATCTGACATTGTGGGGGGAAGGAAGAGAAAAAAAACAAAAAACAGTGAAATCACCAGAGAATGGAGATTAAAAGCTCTTCAGACAACCTTTTTTGTTAGCACTGTGAGCATGACACTACAGTAACTCACTGACCTCCTTATTTTATATATCTTCTTGTGAGTCTTTGCAGTCAAACCTGGTAGACACCTGCAGGCAAAGCAGTTGGTTTCAGTCTGGTCTTTTGGGCAGGCTGGGCAAAGGCATCTGCCTGGGAGAGCACCCTTGGGAGATTTTCTTAATCAGTCTGTAACTGCCTAAAGAGAAAGCACATTTCTGATAGTGATAATAAATTGTATTGCCAACACTAAACTGTGGCAGAACTAATGTCAGCAGCTCTGATTTGAATGGCACTGAAGGCACGGAAAGACAGTTTTCAACACCTCCTCCTTCCCAGTGATCTGAAAAGGTAGCAGAAAGAGCAGAGAGGAGCATTAGGATAGATGTTTATCCTGCAGCAAAAGGAAAAATCTTTCCTTCTTATCAAAATTCCAGAAACTTGGGCTTTTTTGCTTAATGCCATTTCAAATATTTTTGCTGCAGGTTAGGTTGAGCACTATTCCCATTTCATTGCCTGGGAAAGGAGTTTTTAAGTATCATGTCACACACAGCTGCACACCAAGTAAGTCCTCACACTGAGCTGGGAGCAGATCCCATAAACAACACAATTGGTGGGGGAATGACATCTCCAAAGACTGGGAGAAAGTGAAAGCAGGCTGAGTCATACCCTGTCTCCTCATCTTCCCTGATGGTGTCTCTGATTTGGATTCTTTTCAACCCTTATTCATGAGCAGATAACTGAGGGAAGGGCATGGGGAAAATTATTTGCATTCCAACATCACATTTAAAAGCCATAAATTACCAGCAACTATAAACAATTTCCCTGCTAACAGCCCAGCTCATAAAAATCTGGGTTTGCGTATTTGTTGCATTCGCATGTGTGTGTGCATATTCAGCCTTGTGGGATTTCTCTCCTAGTTTTTTTTGTTTTTTTTTTTTTTT
>VWYO01000533.1:705682-727592 GCA_013400275.1 Rhadina sibilatrix | reverse complement strand
AAAAAAAAAAAAGCTAGAAACATTTAAAATATTTCACTGTGACTCTGCTTTTTTTGTGGAACTAAGGAACAAAACTCCATCCAAGCTGCATGAACTTGGGCTCAAAAGCTCAAAAGCTCAACAGCCATTGCAGACAAGTAGAAATCCAAGTATTTTTCCTATATATTCTTATATCCATGCAGTTTAATATAAATTAATCTCTCTTATCATTTTCTTAGAGCTCACACTAAATGTAGAAAAATGACAAGAACATTAGACTGAGTCTGAATTTAGTACAAACTTGTTTCTATAAACAAAAGGAGAAAAAAAGTCCTGAATTTTTATTTTTCGTAAGCACTTAACTCCCCCAAATTACAGCAGTAGCTGTATTGTTTCAGTTCCACTGGCAGACACGTTTAGCATTACCCACACTCCATCTCAGATGACACAAACTACTTTCTCGAGCTATTTGCAAAGTGCACGAAACATTGCGAGTGATGTGGTTTTACTATCAGCGTGATTGAATTCTTTTGCAGCACAAGAAAGCAACTAGTTATTTTACCGTGCCAGAAGATTGGTAACTATTTATTTACACATTTATTATCTGCTCCACTCTGAGAATAAAGAATGAGCCTGAACTACAAAAGCTGAGCCTGCATGAAGGCCCATCAGTCTCTCCACACTTCTGCTGTCAACCCTATTATGGAGGAAACATTATTCAAACTGCAGGCTCCAAACTCCCAGGTAACTAGAGACAGCAGGAAGCTCTGTTTGATATCAAGTATATTCTTTATCAACCTTTTTGTTGTGATGGGAAGAAATGATCGAACTTTACTTTCATCTTGCTCTGTCCTCACATCACCCAGTAGGTGAATTGCTTTATTGGTGAGCCTTGGCCAAAAGCTCTTTGATATACGCTGCCCTTTGCAGCCATAAATTTTCCATCTTTCAGACAAGGTTTGAGACTTTCCCTGTCCTGCTATTCTGCCCCTAAGTGATTAGATGCTCTTTTCAAAATGAAAGATGGGCTTTCAGGGAGGCTCTTGGCCCTCTCCTAGGTACCATAAAATAGCCATAATTTGATTTTCTTAGCACTGATGAAAGTTGTGGGTTTCAGACCAAGGCCCATCATGTGGATGCTGAGCCTCACGCCAGCACAGCTGCAACATGGAGGGACACTGAGCTCCTCCCCTGAGGCACGTCCAAACTGAGAACCTGGGGTGCACTGAACATAGCCCTGTGCTGAGCACAGTGTCCTCAGGCCAAGCCCTGGCCAGCTCCCCAGCTCTTGCAGTCTGTCTGTCCCACGTCAGCAGCTTGACTCTCTACCCCACCCCCTCAGGCAGAACTGGTCAGAAGCCTAGATAACAACCATGCTGCGTATTTGGTTGCTTTTGGAGTGACACGAGGCAGGGAACTACACCCAGCACACAGAAAGCAGATGGAGGAGAGTCAGTGGTTTCTGCCATGGGGAAAAGAAAGCAGCCAAGACAAGGCTTCAATGAGAAGGTCAACTGTCCTGGAATAGAGACTTGCCATGCTGCCTTGAGCAAGTCTCTTAAAAACCTGCATGATCCAGCAGCAACCTCCAGATCTTCAAAGGTGTGAGCTGGAGCTCTGTGCATCTGGATGTTTCATGCTCTGCTCTTAATATACCTTTGGACATGGGGAATACTAACTACTCCTTCTTCTGCTGTCTGGAGGGATCAGCATTATGTGGGCAGCCCCTGCCCCTGCTTGTAGCAGGTTCTGAGCACCAGAGAGGGTTATTTCCCGGGGACATCAAGAGGAGAACCAGTGAAGAGTTGACAGCATCCTGCCTTCACAATTAGATGTCTGTGATTAACAAAGACAGCTGGGGAGCCTTTATTTATTTCTCTCCTAGAAAAGATTTATGAAAACAATTTTTCTCTGCCTTGCCAAAATATTTCTTTGACAGCTTTTGAATTTTCACTGAAAATGAAAACATAAAATATTTCATGAAAACTAAGCATAACAGCCTTTCAGATGACAACAGTACTAATGTGTGAACATTTCTGCTCAGGCAGGAGGTTTTAAAGAAAGCAGAAGGCCAAGCACCAACAGCATTATGCCCCAGACCCTCCGAGAAAAGCTGTCACAGACAAGCTGTAGCCTGTCCCCCAGGCAGCCATGTTCTTTCTCTGTGGTTTCACCCTCGCTGTGACTCAGATGCTTGGAGGTGGCTGAAAATTACAGGCAAGTGAGGAGGTCCCAAGTTAGGCTGTCTACTCCTCTGCTCCAGGGCTGGCTGTGCACCATGCAGATCCCTTCTAGAGAAGCCCAAAACCTGCTCCCAATTATGGTGCCCGCCAGTCCTCCTTGAGACTGTAAAGATGATACAGAAATAAATGTGTTCGCACATCTTTCAGCAATGACATCAGAGAACTAGGTGATCCACCTGTTTGGGGCTGAAAGATCCTCCTGGTATCTGGGATTGTGGAACGAATTAAGCAGGAATTACCTGGTGTTGGTGAGGATTCTAGGCCTTTGAGGCTGAATACACCCTTAAGCAGTAGAATTCTGTGATCTCAGATGGTATTAATTCAGTGAAATATAAACCCCACTTGCTCAGGGAAGGTCAGTTATTTGTCTGACCACACTTGAGATGAATACTGTTTTTATAAAGACAGCCAGATTTTTTCCCTGCACAGCCTCTGACAGCCAACAGCTGAAATACCTGCACAACTTGCTCAGCTAACACCGTTTCTCACAATGTGACACTTCAGCCCCTTCTTTCCCCATTTCCTGAGCACTGTTTCAGCTTCCATGAAAATGCAGACCCTGCCCTCTGTCCCCATGAGATGCCAGTGTCCTGTCGAAATTAACCTATTAGTTGATTATTTGCTTTTGAATGGGAAACAACTAGGAATGTCATTCAGTGTTTCTAAGCCAGAGTGGCAGAAAGGGTGCTTTCCAGATGAATGGAGATCATTCGTGATCTCAGGCATGAAGTTGAGCATACATGTTGGGAACTGTAAACTAATGTTCTTTGCTGTAAGAATAAGGGCCGGCCCCTTTGCTCAGGGTGTTGATGCTATCATATCTATAGCTTCTGCTTTTCCTAGAAGATGTAGTTCTGATCTTGGTTGTGGCAATTTGATGTTGAGATTAGTTCCAGTTGAGTCTGGTGCTTGTGTTGGAGCAGAACAGGATGGAGGGGACCAGAGTGAGCCCATCAACTGCCTGCTCAAACCTCAGCCTTTTTGGCAAATAAGCTGCTGCTCAGAGGACTCTGGCTGTCATCTGGCTGTGCTCAGCCAGGATGGCCGGGCTGACCCCGGGCAGGCTGCGAGGACTGGGGACCAGAAGGCTGCCCAATGCCAGTGGCAGCCAGGCTAAGAGCTCTGGCCAGAGCCTTCAAGAATGGAGTGGGTCCTTCAAAAGGCAACCAACCTTCGACCTGCAGTCATCATTTTGGCCATCAGGTCAACAGTTGTTCCACAGAACATCGGCAATTGTCTTTCTCCTTGTGTCAGAAGGCTCTTGAAACATTATACGAGGATAATTAAGTGGTGAATAAGGGTCAGCGTGGACAAATAAATCAAACTGATAGTTTGAACACAGACTGATTGAGCAAAAACAAGGAATTGTGCCATGCCTGTTAGCGCTGCTCTTGATGTTAACTGACTTTGTTAACATTACATCCAAAGGCAGCAAGTGGGAAAGCTTTGTGAGGAATCAAAAGCTGAGCAAAGAGACATGGGCTTTAATTGTTCAGCTTTATTTTTGAAATAAAGACATGCAGTGCATCAATTTAGCTGACTTTAATGGACCACAAAACTGAACCTATTCTTTAAAATGCTAATTGAGTTTGAAGATTCTCGCCTCTCGCAGAAGAGGGATGCAAGAAATGCCAGTGCCACATTCAGACGTGTCGGGAGCTGTCGTACAGTTTCATTCAAAGCAAGTGGATGAAGCGCATACCATCAGGCAAGAAGAATGTGTGCACATAACAGGATAATCTATCCACAGAGAAGATAGCATCCAGGCAAATAACATGTCTGTAAATACAGTCTCGTAGAGAGGAGTATGTCTTTACGTGTACTATAATACAAAATTTATTTGTGGGTCTTTAATTTGCTGTATGGCAAGCCTCCAAGGTACATGAAAATTTTCCTTCTCAAATTCACAAAAAATAAAGGTCATTAACATATTTTAAGAAGAAAAAAGTGTCAGTCAGTACTTAAAACACTTTGTTAAGGGAAAAAATATGTCCATGTGTTCATGTGTTTCTACGGAAAAAAATACAGTTGGACACGGGGATACAGAATTTGCATTTTACTCTGTCATCCCTAAAAAGAGTGCTGGGTACAAACCATACTAGTTTTGACTCCCAGGATCAAGGTGATGCATTTAAAGCGGGAAGCTCATCTTTTCATACATGCTAGTAATATTCTTTTAGACACTACTCAGTGTCTTTCCACACTGCTGTATTTCCTTATCTGCACACCTAGCTAATATTCCACTGAATTATAGACACTGGTAAAAATAAATTCTGAAATTAAAAATGAAAATTGAAGGGATATACTTTTCTCTTTTATGCAACCTTAATCATCTCTATAGCAGAGTTTGCAGCCAACATTAATAATGCCATTATTATGTTCTTTCCTACTCATATGGTACTGTGCATGGCACACTGCAAATGCATAAAATGTGTCTTCCCTAAATACTTCACAGTCTAGCTCAGACAAATTTAAAATATGGACCAAGTGTAATAAAGCTCACAGCCTTCATGTGTTTGCTCTTATTTTTCCCCTGCAGGTCATTATATAGCATCTTTGCATGTATTTATTTCTGTGCTGCAGAAACTTTCCTTCTGACTGGGTTCCCACAAATTTATTATTGCTGGGTTTTCACGCTGCAAGACGCAGAATTACTTCTTAGGCAGGACACTATGAATGCTTCAACATAAGGAACTGACACTTCACACCGCAACTGGACCATACAAAGGGAAGTAAGTTATAAGAGATAAATTTAATGATAAGCATGTAAAAAAATTCTATGGGAAATGTATCTGCGCGGCTACATGAATTACGAGGGTTTGCCAAGAAAGGTGTAATGGATTATGGTGGAAGATGAAGGGGAGCTCCCACCATATCCAATCAGCCTTTTACTTAAAGGTCAGGACATTCTGTCTGGGTCCACTTGAGTTTTTGATTCTGCCGTTTCACTATTCAGTGGCACAATGTAACTGTCAGTCTCAACAACGGTTCCTCGAGCCACTGGCTCCACTGCTCACAGGGCAACACACAATATTTCACAGCCACAAAACAATTCACTGTCTGCATAGGCAAACCATATGATTTCCATGGGGAGCAATATTGACACACCCTACTGAGCGCTCTTAAGGGGACTCTTAAAAGAGTTACATCTTAAAAAAAAAAAAAAAAAAAAAAAAAAAAAANAGAAAAAAAAAAAAGAAAAAAGAAAAAGAGCCTATGGCTCTACTATTCTTCTCTATGACTAAGTTACCAAATAGCATTTTAATGTTCTGTCTCCATGAGACGAAGTTAAATGCAAATATTCTTAATGCCGTCTACACCCTTTCTCATTTTACCAGAGGGAGAGAGTTTTACTGCTCTGGAAAGTCTATACAGACAGTAAGTAGTATTATGATAGATACTAGGAGAAAATATAGCACATGAATGATATTCTGTTTGGATTTTCCCTAGTGAGTATTTGCTGTGTTATATTACTCATTTCCAGGTCTAAGATAAATCCAGAGACTGATAGAAATTTACAGAGACAGAGGACTCTACTGATGACACATGAAGCACTATGATGCTGGGGCTCTGCTCTGCTCCTTGCCTTCTTTGGAGGAGGTTACCTCCAGGAGGATTTGTGAGCACGGGGAGGGGATTTACTGCGATACAGCAGTCACATTGCCCTGAGAGTTGAGAGAGAGAAACAAAACATGGAAATAAAGAGTAGATGGATGGAAACATGAAGAATCACTGCAGAAATCTAGGGGCTCTGCTGCTCCTTGGAAACTCTTTAAGCAGACATTGTTTTAAACTCCTGTGTCTTGTTTATTACAAGCATGATGTGTAAGGTAGGGTGTAGTGCCACCTGTCCCCACCCACCAGCAGACCACTACCTGGACTGGTTTTCTGCCTGACACTCCTGACACTGCCAGATCTTTTTATAAATGAATTTTCTCTCGTTGTCCCTGTAACACTCTCGGCTCTATGCAGATCATGCCACTAACTGCAACAGCATCAGACTATTGTCAATGCCTCACTCTGGCCCCTGATTTCAGGGAAGGCAACATCCTGGTGCTGCAGAGGAAGGAGAGGGGTGAGGGCTGCCTCACCACGACAGAGGAGCAGAGTGCTGCGTTTCCACAGGGTTAGATCCTGGGCACTGTGCAGGCTGCAGACACACGGCTGCCAAAGCAGTTTGAGGGGGGCAGGCTCGCCTGATGCCAGGTCTGCTACCCTGAGTGGGCCACCACTGCCGTGTCTGCGTGGGCTGCTGTGCTTGCGAGCACTACAGAGAGACATTTATTGGAAGAATTGCGCTCGGGTGGTAACCCTGACTTGGCAAGCACCTTTCCAAGCCTTGCACAAGGGTCTCTGTGACCTGAGCTGCATGAGGCACAGCTCAGCAGAGGCTGGCTGCCTGGATGAGAAGTGAGGCTGGAGACCAGCAATGGCCCAGGCTGCCAGGCCCGTGTTAGCTGAGCCACATTCCTGGTGGCCCTGAGATGCCCCCACCAGGTCATTTCACTCAATGCTGGGAACCCACCTTGCCAAAAGGGCAGGAAACCTAGATGACCTGGAGCTGCTTTGGCCCCCAGTCCTGGATGATTTCCCCCTGCCAGCTGCGTCCCTGACAGCTTAAACACCAGCCCTACCACCTGGAGCGGGCACGTTGTGCTGCACAGCTCCGTGAGCAGTGGCAATCCACGGCTCCTCTGAGGATGTACAGCTTTGAAGCAGCATGGTGTGAGCCTTCAGCAAAGCCCCGACCCACTTGAGTACCCCCCACCAACATCACTACACCATCCTACAGCTGAAAAGCTTCCCACTGTTAAAAGGGGGAAAGAAACACTGTGGCAGCTGCCAAGAGCCCAAGGGATCTCGATTTATTTTAAAAATATCATGTTCTGATGCTTCCAAAGCAAATTACTGCAGGGTTAGATTTTCATTTTCTCTTGCTGGTAAAGCTCTGTATGGAATTTTAGGATTTCCTGAGTTTGAGTTGCCTTTTTTTTTTTTTCCCCCGGAATATTATTATAAAGCACATTTTTTTTTTTTTCTCCTGATGAGCTTCACTTGCATGTCAGCCATCTGTTGCCTGGGCAATCCCAGCCAGGGCTGGTGACAGTGTGTTATAAAGGTCCCTTCTGGCCTTCAAAGCTCTGAATCCGATGTGGCAGGGTTTTACTCAGCAGCGAGAGCAGGACAAACATATGGACCAAGCTCCACTGCTGCTTCTTTGGTCATGCTGGACTGCTGATGGCCAGCACACACTGACCTTCCTTGGCATCTCAGTTCAAGCTATATAATGTGATCATTTTGCTTCAAGCAGCAACTTGATCTCTAATGATTGCACCAAAAATGGGACTGCAGACACTACTGCAACAAATATGATTTAATCATCTGCGGACATTTCTTTTAATGTTTCCTCCCACACACAGGGGACATTGAAGTGCACCAGAATACCTCATTTCCTTCACACTGGAAAGGACTTGTCATGCAGGAACAGTTCTACACTTGTTTTGCATTGGTTTTCAGGTGAGATGTACTCAGTTTATAAGAAAAAGAAAATGCTCATTTTCCTTTGCAATCTGTGAAGGAATGTGAAAGCCTGACTTCACAGTCACCTACAGATTTCCACCAGTACCACAAAAAAGTCCCTCCAAGACTCCCTTGCTAAACAGCTCTCTTGGATGCACAGAATTCCAGCTCTCTCCCTGGGCTGCACTATGAATGAAGGTCAAGCAGAGATCTTTCTATTCAGTAAAATCAAGTGTTTGCTGTTTAAAAGTGGTACTTAGTACTCTTATGCTACTGTTGGATGCAGAACATACAGTCTGTGGCTGAATATAGCCCGTGATTCATCTCATCCAGCCCACCATCAGCTGGAAAAACCCCTCTGCTGACCACTGCCAGAACAGTGTAAATTAGATCAATCCACAGGCTGTTCTAAATTTAGCTGGATGCCAAGACTCAGAAAGTCTTGGGGATGAGCAAGAGCATCTGAGATCTGGCAGTAACTCCCTAACACCTGCCCTTTTCCACTGCCTGTAATTCTATCAGAACAAAAAAATCTCACTTTACTCTGCAGTCCCCATGGATTAGTGTTTGCTATTAAGCAGTCAAACGCTGCTATTGTCAGATAAGAGATGAGATTCAATAGGCATTGAGGTCTGAGTCCTTATAAAATGTCTTATAGGAATTACAATAAACTTAGAAGTTCTCTGTGCCACTTCTGCAGTGGTAGTAAGAAAAGAAAAAAAAAGACAATAAATAACATTAGAATACACATCTGTGTGCACTGTAGCAAGGGCTAAGTTATTTATGAAAAGAAGATAGCTGTAAATAGACTTGTTTCGTGTCAGAAAGGATATGGTCAAAATATCTCCTACAAGATGGGAAAACTTGCATGTGCAGCAGTCCATGACAGGCACATGTTGTGCTAGACAGCTCCGTGCTGGAACAGTGCTTGCCTGATGGACATCCAATGTTGGGGTGATTTGTGATGGTAACGGCTCTGTCTGCTGCCTTCAAGTCCAGGCAGCAAGAGACAGATAGTGTCTCTAAGTGCTGTAACTTATTTCTTGTCAGCTGGGAGCTGCTCTGCCATGCTGGCTTGCCCTCAGTGGCTTTCCTCCCACTCAGGTGGCTCCCATGGTTTTGCCTGGCAGAGGAGGAAGGTGCTATCTGTAAATCTAGATTAAAATTGCCCTAACAGATCCGAGAGGCTACAGTAACACAGATACTGTGAGCCTTGCTTCAAACAGCAACTACCTAAGCTTTCCTTGATTAGCAGACAGCCATCAGTCCAAAAAGGCCATCAAGCTCTCCACGTATTTTTGGAGTGAATATTGCACGGCTGTCACAGTCCTGAGGCACCTCATAACCTGATGTACATTTTCACTTGCAGATACCCTGCAGTGATGTAGGACTTTTCTTTCTGGTTCGCAAGCAAAGAAACTGGGGCTATGCCTATGCTATCAGCTAGACCCAGGGCGGAGTCCCAGGTTGCCCCATTGCTGGGGCCTCTGGACGAAAGGCTCAGGATTGTTTGTTTGTTTTTTTCCCTGATAGCAGAACTGAGCGCGAAGTGCAAGTATCTATTTTCACAATAATTTTTAAATGCACATTGACACTGTATGCTACAGAGCCCTTTCTGTAGGTGTTGGCTAGGGATTTCCTCAGCACATTTGGCCTTCAGAGGGTCACAGATATGCAGGAATGGTGAAAAAGAATAAGTTAGACACATGGCAGTGCTCTTTTTAAAGCCCTATTCATGTTAGTTCTTGTCACGCTTTCTTCCAGCAAAAAGACAGAAGCAAGCATGCACTGGGCAGTTTATTTCCCCCTTCATGTGCCTGTTCATTAAAACCAGCCAAGCCTTTAAAAATTCTCTAAAACTTATGAATGGCAGAGGTAAGAGAAGGGGAAGAGGAAGGGTAGAAAAGTCTCTGGGAGAAAAGCACCAGTTCTCCACAGCTTCACATATTCAGCTTCAATGGCACATCAAACTCTTTCATCTATTACTTCCCAGCCAGGTAAGTGAGGAGCTGCCATGCAGCAATCTAGTCACTGGGCAGCACTTCAGCTGGTACTGTAAGTCCAGTATTGGCTCTGGGAAGGCTGAAATGACAAACAATATCCTATTTCAAAAAGTGTTTTGTCTCTCACACCTGTATTCCCCTCCCCAGAATACCCTTAACACCTCTATGAAAGTAAAATATGGTGATGAAATACGTTGATCTGGAAAAATTGGAAGCTCAGATTTGCATTATCAGATGTATTAATTTGGTTTTTATTATTTCTGTGCTGAATTAGATATATGTTCGCTCTGTCCTTTTGATTTAAACATATGATTTTTATATACACTAAGGACACATTAGATCACTCTGAAAGCACAGAGGGGCCTTAATATGAGAGTAAATTATTTTTTATACCCACTTTAAGGTCTATTTATTCAAATTGAGCAAAATCCTAACTCTACTGTGAATGAGCGGGAATTCTGCCATTGATTTCAGAGTCTCCAGGATTTTGCCCAAGCGCAGTATAAAATGATTTACATAGAAGTGGCAAGCAGTCTTTTTTCTAGAAATTGTGATCTAAAAGTGCAAAAATCCCCCAAGACTTGCACTTTATTCTTTTTATGCAGTACTGGAGCATTCACTGTTTCCTGCTTTTAAAAAAAATCAATTAAATTTCAGAGTATTAGCACATTTTCCGGCTGCCCAGGGGAACATGGGGAAGGGTGGGAGGTGAGAGATCTTGTTTGCTGCTTGCATTGGTAGGTATTCAGTGTACAACACTGCACAGGAGAGAATTTTAAAAAAGAAGAAGTCAGATCTACCCTGTAACATGGTAGAGAAGACAATGTCTCCCTGGGGCACCCCTCTGCCAGGCTGCAGAGTGCCATCCCTGGGCTCTAACAGATGCCCAGCAGAGAAGTTCCAGGCCCTAAACCGTACCATAGTCTCTTGTGTTAATGAGGACTCTTGATGCAGTTTAAGGTACACTGGTGAGCGGCCCTAAATCAGAGCTCATCCTGCGCAGGAAACATCCCGGTGGCTGCGGAGGCGGGTCTGTTTGCATTCCAGATGTGGTGCCTCCAGCCTGCCTCTGACCAGCATTCATTTCTGCACTCCACAGCTGGTCCATGTAAATGTGCCATATTGCAGCCCATCTGCTCAGAGAGTGCACAGTGGCACATCTCTCTCTGACAGTGGACCGTTTTATTGAACGCTATAAATATTGAAATTCATAGGCATGAAGCAGCAGATTTTTAATGTTACTTAGAGAGACATTTGAGCCACAACCTTTGGCAGCAGCACACGCTGCTAGTATCTCAGTACACTGCACGCCATTTGGTTCAGACTCATGAACAACTTTTCCAGAGATTTCATGGCTCTCCAATCCCAGGTAAAATGGAGTACAGACCCTGTGGGATGATATTTAGTGTGAATGTCACCCTGCATACAATGTGCATTTGGGATATGGACTTTCCAGCCCTGTGCTGTGTTAAACCATATGTTAATGTTTTCATACTCAGAAAAGATTAGATCAGGGACCAATAAAGTTTCAAAACTACAAATAATAGGCTAACCAAAATGAAATGTGAGGTATTCCTAAGCCTGAGTGTTGGGGTTTTTTTCCTCCCAAAGTCTCCGCAGTTTTCGTTTTTTAAATGAAAATGCTGTATTTTGCAGTAAGAAATGGGCACATTCATATTTTATAAGCTAATACATGTAAATTTTGTATTAGAGAGTAAACAACTCTAATAATTTGAAATTCATGGCATCTGATCTGGAGCAGAAGCAAAACACCACTCTGCAGTTTTCTATTTGTCAAGTAGTCCCTAGTAAGTGTTCAGTGAGTTGTAAAGAGGCAAACTCCAAACTAAGATAAACATATATATTATTTTTGATGGATTTTTCTTTTTCTCTTGCCAAGCCATCAGTTTCTGCAGAGCATCAGGAAACAGCCTTTTCCCTTTTGGAACCAAAAGAAATTTTTTCATCTACATTAATTACAGAAGGATCAGGCCCTTAATGAAAGAAACTGCATTAAAAATGGAGAACATATTTAAAATTCTCCAAAATGCTTTGAAAAAAAATGTTCATTTTTATGTGATGTGTTGAGCCTGCCATGACATCCACAATGTTTTCCTCTCCTGGAGCTGTTTGGGCAGTAAATAACATTGTGCTGGCTGAGCAGCGGCTCAGGGAGTGAAACAGGACATTTGCTTTATTTAGAGGTGTGGATCCCAGCTCCTGTGACAAGTAGGCTAAAAAGTTTTCTGTGCATGTGGAGTAAAGTGGGGGCTAGGGAAAAAAAAAACAAAACAGAAAAGACCTGCTGAGGATATTACCTTGGCACATACATGTCTCAGAACTGCACTGCTTTTTAAGTTCGCTTCCTTATCTCTTTTGCAATTGCTCTATTGTCTTCATTATAATTTAAAAAGAGGCAGGAAAGGCAGCATCTTTAATAGTGAAATTGTACTGTTTGGGCAATAAGCTGTGTCACTGCTCAAGCCAGTCCCCCGGTTCCCAATCAGCAGTGTTATGTAAGGTGGCAGGTTAATAAATGCGACACACTGAAATCATTTGTACCAGATTATCTCTCCTTCCAAACTCTGACAGATGCTAAGTCCAGCTGGTAAAAAAAGTTTATAGGCGAGTTGGATCTGGGGCCTTCACACACTCCACAATGTTGGCTACCAATGCTTGTTTTAATGAGTCACGAATTGCCTGTTTATCTTCTGCTCCCTGCTGTTTCTGCATTTTCTCTTCCAGAACAATCCTAGAAACACATGCTGCTACAGACGCTGGAGCAATGTGTGTAGACATTTGAGCCAAATTATTATAAAGAACTCTTTCTTCTTGGGTATTAAAAAAAAAAAAAAAGGCGAGAATTGCACATTGCCTAGCAAATCGTTATCTCAGATGTTCGCTGTGACATGCTCAATATGGCCTACCAGAGAAAGTTGGAGACATTTGAAACCTTAACAACTACACAAAATGACACTGTAATTGGCGGGTTTTGTTGTTCATGTTCTGGCTCTGTGAAAACTGCTCTAAACACTTTGTTTAATGATGTTACATTATGACAACACATGGCTTCTACAGAGCAAGGCATCGCATCGAACATGCAACATCACAGGAAGGGGAGTGGGGGGTCAGTGGGGCTCAGTGTCCCCTCAAAAGAGGAGGGTGCCCACGCATGCCAGCACACACACGTGTGCATGTGGGGAAAGAGGGAGGCCTAGGGATGATGCACTCTCATACACAGGCTCCTCTGCACATCCAGGAGAACTGCTGGCTGTGGGATGCAAGGGGGCACTGGCCCCTTGCGATGCAGCAGCTTCCATCGCCCTCTGACTCTTCTGCTGTTGTAGCCATAGCCCTGGTATTTGGACAGGCCAGGCTGATTTGACAGAGCATTGCCCTGTTAGACAGCTGAGCACGGAGCAGCCATGGCCCAGAGATGACTGTCTCCCAGAGATAGCCAGGCTTCTAAGCAAGAGATCACATGGCATTTCTATATGGGTCGTGTTGCCCTGCAACATAATCTGTCACTAGATATTTAGTTGTCATGATCCCGTTTAAAAGAGATTTCTCTTGTTCTCTCTGAAACAATGTGCATGCACGGTGCAGGTGCAAGACATCCCCACATCCACAGAGACACCCCGGATAACTGTCCTGAGCCCCTCAGCAAGGTCACTGCTCCTTTCGTGCAGTGTGGTGAGATGCTGTATCCCTTTTATCCTGAAGGAGACCTTCTGTCCAAAGGGACGCAGTGGTAAGGGGTGTGTGCAGGAGGCAATGACACAGAGTATGCCCAGGAGTGCTGGCTGGGCTTTGGGTAGATTCTTGTGGCACAGAAATGGACAGGTAGGGATCATTTATCACACCTTACAACCCGGTTCTGTAGCACCTCCATTTTGTCTGTGTGTGCTGAACACACAGGGCAAACCACCACGTCTGATGTCTTTGTGGAAAGGGGGCCCAATGCTGTGAACCTCCACACAGCCTCAGCTTTTTTGGGTGTACTGGAAATATCATGTTGGAGCATCTCCTCAGTAGCACAGGAAACTGTCACTAGCTCTGTCGGTTGCATTTAGCATTGCTTTGCAAGGGGCTGCAGCAGTGGCTCCTCCATTTGCAGGTTTTCCAAGGTTTCTTTGTGTGTCAGCTGCCTGACTGAATGGCCTCCCTGACATCTGCAGAAAGAAAACAGCGAGGAACCCATTTCTGGCTAGTGCTTCTGATTCTTAATAGAATGTTTTAAATTTGTCTATTCTTTGCACATGGGAAATGGTATGGTCATTTGACAGATGTTGAAACTCACTGATTTTATACCCAGCAGCTAGGAAAAACAATGGATGTCATACTCTGTTTAACAAAATACATGCTGGGCAGAGCCCATCCTCTGTGCTAGCAAAGTGAATCTTGCTCCTACCGATCACTCACTGTCACGAAGTGGGGGAACCACTGTAACGCCTTAAGATGATTTGTTTGCAGCGGAAGCTTTCACCTAAAATGGTCCAGCTCTCCTGTATAGCCAAGATGCAGTTGTTGCCAATGCTGCCTTACATCTGCCTTCTCTTTCTATCTAGCTGCTTTAGGAATATGCTAATGACAGGAAGAAAACATACATATAAAATATTGCAAGCATCAAGATGTGGAAGGAGAAGGTACATTTGGCTCCCAACCATGAAATCTTATTCTGCAGTTGCCTTCTTAATGGCATCTCTTGAGGTCAGTGGCTTTGAATTCTCCCAATTGTATAGGGTCACTCTGGCAGCATTGACCAAGTAGAAAAGATTCAGCCAGGGGAAACAATGGCAGAAGTCACCCTTTAAATGTCCTGCCTTCTATATCATGCAATTGATTCCAAGGCTCCCCACCACGATGTCACTGTTTGACCAGTTTGCTTTAAAACAGCTTAATTAGCTGAAAGAAAAGCTATGTCTGAGCATGTTTGTGAGAAAAAAACAAAAAGCTCTCGCCTTTCAGAAAGCTCATGCTCTGTCTTGTCGGAAATCTCTGGTTCTGAAATGAAACAACATTCCTTTCATACGGAGTTAAGTCCCTGACAACAAATTTTCTCGGATCAGGGAAACAACCGATCGTGCCACATGCTGTTGTCGGTAGGTTTGGTTTGGTTTGGTTTGGTTTGGTTTGGTGGGCTGAGAGCTCTGCACCTCAGTTAACTTTAGAGACACTGCGGGTGGAGATCATGAGAGGCATACACAGATCAATGGCCCCTGGTCTGAGAGGCACTTGTGGCTGACTCTTCAGTATATCGGTGCCACTTGTGTGTTAACATCCAGGCTGCCAGTTGGAGAGGGTTTGAAAACACAAGAAGGAGCAACAGAAGCCTTGCAGTGCTTGAAACCAACTTGTCTTACGGAGTTCTTTGCTTTCCCAAATCTCAGATGCAAGCAAGTGGGAAGAGAACTGATAGGAGAGGGAAGCAAGGTTTCTAGTGTCTGTTGGGAAGAAAATGAAACCAGAGGTCCCAATCCTGCCTCCCTTAGCACAACCCATAAAAAGTGATGCTGCCTCAGGATCTGGTGATGTTAAAATAC
The DNA here is from genome assembly GCA_013400275.1 of Rhadina sibilatrix. Taxonomy (NCBI): domain Eukaryota; kingdom Metazoa; phylum Chordata; class Aves; order Passeriformes; family Phylloscopidae; genus Rhadina; species Rhadina sibilatrix. The sequence continues at coordinate 712,304 of VWYO01000533.1, read as the reverse complement.
TCAGTGCAACAAATAATGCAGCTTCTGAAGTAAAACACACAGAGAGATCGTGCTGCACTGCTTTTGGTTTCCTCAAGCATTTGCAGGGAGAACATCAAAATACAGTCATTGTCCCACTACTTCTTCTCTCCAGCAAACAAATCTCTCCTGAAGGAAAGAGCATTAGCACTGAGGGTCTTTGCTTTGTGTTGATTGTGGCAGCTTGTCAGCATTACCAGGCTGCTGAGCAGCTCTGTAAAAACTGCTGTCCCTCCTGAGCGGTAGAGAGAGGTTTGGGTAATTTGCACGTGGCTTTAGGAACAATCAGTTTCAGAGCTGGATCTACTATGCAAAAAGCAAAGGCTTTTTGTTCTTTCTGTTTAATCTATTGAGCCATAGTTTTTCATCAGGCATTTTTGTGTGTGTATTTGGTGTGCCTAGCACCAGAACTGATGGAGAATAGGGGAACCTAGCATCAGGGGTGCATGGGGGAAGGAGACATATAATGCCAGAGTGTTCAGTGAAATGATATGCCTAAGGTGTTTATGAACGGGAGTAAAACTTTGCAGAATCAAGCTCTTAGTGTTATTTTGATATTAGTGCTGCTATAACATTTTGGCAGCCTCTCATCCGGTCATTTAATTTCCTGGGCATTTATTTAAAAAAATCAGTCTATTGTGGCTCATTTGTTCATGTCCAGGACAGAAAAAAGTATTTTTAAATCATTTTGCTTTCATTTCATGAAAGATTCTGACTGGAAACGAAGTAAAGATATGCCTCATTGCTGAATCATAAGCTTTAGTTAAAATATTTCCTACATAACTATTCTTTCCAAACAAAACCCCAATTCAAGTTTAATTCATGTGCTTACATTTGACACAATATCCTGCTGAAGATGAGGCATTTATCAGGATTTTTTTTTCCCTTCTCAGCTTTACAGAAAGGTGAACGAAAGGATGATTAAACCAGAAACAAAGTCAGTAATTAGCAGTATAAATCTCTCAGTGATTTCAGTAGGTCACGAAATTAACTGGTACAGGCTTCGGACACATCTGCTCTTTTGGCAAGTGGTGCCCTCCATGAGGCTGCTCATTGGCTCTCACTAACCACACGATGGGTCTCGGGGAACTTATTTGCAGTCCCTAAGCTAAACACAGCGCAGCGATGAAACCCGACTGTTTCTGAAATGCTGCAGCACGTACCAGGGCTGAGCACTCCCGGTAACTGAGAGGCGATCTCGCAGGGCTTGGCAGTGCTGTGCCATCGTCCTGGGATCCCTGGAGGGAGGGGGACATGAGAGTTTGTTATGTGTGCCCAAACACTGTTTTGCAAGGCTCAAATTGAAGAAATTATTTGGAAGGTTATGGAAGAGGGACGTGGTTGCCGTGCCGCAGGCTATCAGGAAGGTGGCTATGCCCAAAAACCAGCAAAGAGAGCTCCGGCACCAGAGTTACTGCCTGGTTTTCATCTTGGCTACAGCTTTACTCTCCTGATGGCAGAACAGCAGAGGAGGAGAAGCTAAGTGCCAGAAATAGGGAAATGGAGGGCAGGGAAAGGGAAAAAAAACAGAGTTTTGTGTCCCTGCAGCCCCAAATGTAAGGGAGCAAAGCAGAGTTGAATTGCACCAAGTCTACTTGGCCGTAGAGTCAGGCCAGAGACCGGAGGTCAAGTGCCCACTGCAAGCACTTCTCTGGGCTGCTTGTCTCAAGCAAAGCCTTCACCTCTCTGGCTGTGGGCAGGCAGGTAAACAAAAGCTCTCAGTGTGCTTGCCTTTCTGAAATATATTTTAAACATGTATTTTGACACTGCTCTTAAAAGCTTTTTGCATTTAAAATGTAATTTCCTTGTATGGGAACTCAACAAAATATTATAGCCAAAGAAGGGGAAATTATGATCCTGAGCCAAATATACTCCTCTTTAGCAGACAAACTGGACCTTCAGATGCGTAATTTTTTTTGGTATTTTTAACATGTAAATATCTCCTTTTTTTTGTATTTCTCTTTGAATTGTATCAATACAAAATAGTTTGCAATAGTATTCTAATTCCTGATTAGCATTTTATCCCACTGGATGGAGGCATTGGATGCTGTACTATATGCCATGAGAATAGTGTAGTTTCCATGTGGTCACCAGACTCATCATTTTCCTAGGAGTTCTGGTTGTTACCATACCAGTGAAAGGTGACTGATGTGGGTGAAGTTTATTGAGCTTCAGCTTTCCAGAGCACACATCAGCCAAGCCACAGTGATTTGGAAGGAATAGTAAGCTGAAGCAAGTGAGAGCTTTCATCAGTGCTATTGCAAGGAGTTGTGAATGTAATATTTTGGCTTGAAGGACACTGACATTCTCAGTTATGTTTGGGGATTGTACTGCACCATGCAGCATCACTACTTTAACAATCCCACACTGACTCAGCAATAGGCTGATAGCTGGAGTATCATCCAGTTCCCTTTTATGGCCCTGTAATATTTTTAAGGCTCCTCCAAGGGCCTTAAAAAAGTAAGAAAGTCCCAAGAAATTCTGTTTTGCTGACAAGCTATACTGCTGTATTCTTTCGGCCATGCCAATAAGTCTCAAAAATCACTTGATCTCTAAAGAGACACAAGTAGATCTACTGGAAGTGGGTTAGAGAGCTCTGTAATAACATGTATTTGGGTTATTTTTCTGTCTTGGAGCTCTGGTAAATGAGCTCTTAATGGAGCCATTATACCAAAGCACAGCATTTGTTTCCCAAGGCTATTAGGCACTTTACAGATTCCATCCCCTGGGGAGCAGAGCTGGCTACTTAACCATCTGCAGAGCTGCCGAGACACCTCCCTTGCTTCTGCTGGGCTTGAGATTGGAGGCCAGAGGCCTGAGAGCTATCACTTAGGTGCCCTCTCACCATTGCTACCAAGTTGCTCTTGACAGTGAATGTGAGTCCCTAGCTGGCCTCTGGGAACACAGATTTAGAGACACAGGCAGCAAACCCATCTTGTTGCTTGCTGTGCCTCTGCACCTTCTGCTCCAGCCAGCCCCCAGCTCGTGCTGGTGGAAAAGTGGGAACCAGGCTGTGTTTCACAGCACCTTGCAGTGCCCACAGCCCCCCCGAGCCCCTCAGAGGTGCAAGGTGCCCTCTCCCTCTCTGCCTTTTGGTTCACAAGACCTGGACATGAAGTTGGCGACGGCCTGGGCCGGCCTGGCAGGGCTCAAAGGGAGGCGGTTCGCAGGGGAGCCCCTTCGCTTTCTCATGCACCGCAGCCATTGTGCGAGTGTCAAAGGAGCATCCCTCTCATCTCTCAGATTGATGGCATCGTCTAGGACTTCCAGCATAGACAAGATAAACTAAAGGCTTCTGCAGACAGGTATGTAACTGTGGAGACAGCAGCGCTGCAGAAGAGGCCTCCGATCAGGGGAGTGTTTGTCCCACAGTCGACTCTCTGGCATAGCGGTCACCTTTGACATGACTTGCTGAATAGGAGTTTGTTTTCTAATTTCCATGGTTCAACCACAGGCCAAGCAAAGTAAATACAAGAAAATGGGCAACAGTGGGTTCAAAGGAACATAAGACAAGTATTTGCCCCCTTGGAAGACAGTTTGGGTAGTGTTGAAATGTGAATCAATCTGGTTTGGGTCTTTGAAGCGATTTTGTTTAAGAACAGTGGGATAGAGTACTGAAAACTGATGGAGTCAACAAAAGGTTGCCCATCTTTTGGGGCATATTCTAGAGGGGAACTGCTGGCATGCCAGTGCAGGGCTACCAGTGATGCTGCTGTGCAGATGCAAACTCCTAAATCATTTAATAAGAGAGGCAAGAGGCCTCCCCTGGCACCACCCAGTGCTTGGACAGCCCAGGAAGGGAATGCTGTCAGGTCACACTTGTGGTCATGTTCTTGTCAGGCCTTTTCCCTTATGCTGACTGGCCTTGCAGGCACATCTCTGAACACGACAGTGCTGTGTCATCAGGCATAGGCCAGATCAGTGGGTTTAAGTGACATCAAGCTGTTCTTAATACAGAAAGAGCTTCACTCCCTGCTTGCATGCACTGCTACAAGTTGTCAATCTCTTCCACACAATTCAGGATCAAAATAAACTTATCAGAGAGAAACTGAGACTTGTGGTTTTGGAAGGTGTTCTTTTGCAGGTGCTTGAGTTGCAAAGTAAAGCCTTGGCCAGGGGCTTTTTCCAGTTCCACACAGCCCCCAGACTGGCTGTCCTATGAAGGGCTGTTTTTCTTTATTTGTTTGCTGTTGTCCTGGTTTTAAATAAGTTTTTTTTCTGCTGTTTTTCCATATTTTTTTCTGCTGTTTTTCCATATTTTTCTGCTGTTATCTTTGAATTAAAGTATGAAGTAACATATCTAATATTTCTTAGAATGTTGCAGAAATACCACCACGTGCTTTCTACTAAAATGTTGTCTGACTGGCAAGTTCATCTTTTGAAGGCTCTGCCTTTCTCTGGCACCTTAATACTTTTACCATTATATACAACTTTATTCCTCCTAGGGCACAGCATATCCCCTTTAAGGGTGCTATCTGGTAAGCAAAGTGCCTTGTGAATGATTTGCTCACTGACACTAAGAATATGTTAATCCCACAGAAAAGTAAAGACTATTAGTCAAGAGGAGTAACACGTTTGGGGTGAGACAAGATGTGGGTCCCAAGAGTGACTGGTTAGTTATCATTCCACAAAAGATGTCACAGTGCAACATGTAGAGTGACTTCAGCAAAGAGGATGAGTAAACTCATTTCTAACTTGTTTGTCTATAGTAGCTCTTTATTTCCTGTCTTTAGCAGCAATAGCTAAGTGGAGGCTGTGCATATCATTACAGATTTTAGAAGTGTTTTATTGTCTCTTAGAATAAAAGCAATTGCCCAAATATAATGAATCCTTGCTTTAAAATAGGCAAATTCCTCTGAAAAGCTGCAGATGAAAAAAGTTTCCATAGCTGTTCATCATTGTGTCTTGAAGGCTCATATGAAAAAGTGGAGGGTGATCAAGGCGAGGATGTGCTGGTTTTGCAATGCAAGGAAACTCAGTGTGCAAATGAGCAGGCAAGTGCAGCCCATTTCATAGTGGAGCCCCTCAAATCTTGCTGAAAAAGCCTTGATGTAGCCATTCAGTTGTTCACAGTCAGCCTCGCTACTGAAAAGTTGCTTCTGAGATGAGGGAAATGCACTCGGTTGATTCTGATTTTTTTTTTTTCATTTGTCTATTTTAAAGATGAACAAAAAGCTGGTGATGTTAATCCTGAAACCCAGCTGCCATCTGAAATCCTCACAGTGCCTGACTGCTCCTGAAGAAACAGGGCAGGAGCTGGCGTAGGCACATCCCTGTATCTTCTGTATCAGAGCCCTGATCTCCCCATTTATGAGCCTAACCTTCACTGTATGAGAAGAAAAACAGGGAGGGAAAAGCCAGGGAGAGAGGTGACCATCCATGTGTCTTATCCCAGTGAAAATACAGAGCCTCCTCCAAGAGTCTGCACTCTGCAAAACTCCCAGGAGGGCTGACTCTTGAGTCTTATCTTAGCAGACCTGTTCACATATTCACACACATGCAGACACACCTGTACAACACACACTCCTCCCTGATGCTCCTCTCACTGCCCAGTACGAATGAGTGTCAGATAATACATTGATAAAGGCAGCTGTAACCAGAGGAAAAAGACAAGCAGGAACAAAACAAGCCTACTTGTCCTGCCTTCTCAATGGCCAGGGCACTGATATGCTCTGTCTGCTGTCTCATCTTTTGTTAGGTCCATCTCCCTTTGAACCTCATTAATTGGTTACAGAAGAGAGTGCACCAATTACTGCCCCAAGTGATAATCCAATTTCTTGGGATAATAAAGTGCCTCTGTCTTTCTACAGCAGAGTTTGGAGCAACCACTGCTGGTTGGAAAAGTGAAAGAAGTGAAAAAAGTTGCAAAAACACCCCCAAGACTTTTTCCCTTTCCCTGACCCACAGGATTGGTTTCTAGCCAGTCCTAACCCCTGCTCATAGTGCCCATCTTAGACAACCTCCTCTGCAGCCTATCCCCTCTCCCAGAACAGACCCCTGACATTCCTGACTGACATCAGAAGGGGCCCAGGAAAAGAAAACAATGGTGAGATAGAGATACAGCACACAGACTTGGGGAAGAGGACAGCAGAAGAGACCCTGCAGTTACTGCTGAGATGAGCATCTCTCCATGTGCTCATTCCTGCCGTGTTTTGCCGCCAGTGACTGCAGAACCCCTCAAGGTGCCCAGAACTGAATTTACTGGGTGCAGACCATAAATGTTATTATACATGGAATTTGTTCTCCAACATGGACAAGAATAGTTTTAATTCAGAATGATGAGGGAACTTATCCCATGGCTAACTGCACTGCTCACGGGCCCAGGCTTTGAAGGTGCCCCTGGAAGAACCCTTGCCTCTTGTCATAAAAACAAGTACTGATGTGCTGTTATATAAGATGCCATTTCAGATACCGGTGTTCTGGCACCAAACCAGGACATCAGACTGGTTTGTCTTATAAGGCAATAATTTTTTTTGCATGTCTTCAGAAAGGTTTTTGCATGCCTTCATATGAGGATGAGGGAAAAAAACACAAATTAAGATGATTTATCCATTCCAAAACAGTTTTGCAGATACATTGCCATAATGCTGCTGTACAAAAAAAA
>VWYO01000533.1:663360-705659 GCA_013400275.1 Rhadina sibilatrix | reverse complement strand
AAAAAAAAAAAAAAGTCTGTATAAATTCCCAGGCTGTCCCCGTTGAAGGAGTCCAGTTCCTAAGAAAGATGAGTGGAGCTTACTTATTTTGTTTTTTGCCTTCTCCAGAGGATAGAAAGGCAAAAACACCACACTCACCACAGAGGAGGGTGTAAGTTTGGTGGAAGCTGAGGTTGCAGGAGTAATGGGAGGGCACAAAGGGTTCATTGTTGGGCTAGCAATCTGTCATGGGAAGGTCTGTCACAGGAGTCTCCAAGGGGCTGGCAATGAAACGCCATTGCTGAGCAGAGGAAGACTTTGCCTCACCTTGGGCTGCCCAGCTCCCCTCCCCAGGCCAGACCACCCGCCAGCAGTGCTGGGGCAGGTTGACCTAGCGCCCTAAATCACAGGCAGAGGCAGAGAAGCATGCAGGGAGAAAGATTAGATTTATAACTATACAGTGTTTCTCTCTTTTGAAAATTAAATGGCATGTTTGAGAAAATAAAAGAATGTTGATGGGAGGGGCTGAGCCCATGCACGGCCAGTTCAGCCTTCAGGGCTGGTTTAAGTACAGCAATAAGTCACTGTAGTGGAGAGGAAGAGCTGCACCATGAAGGGCACTCTCGATTTCTGTGGGTCTCTAGTGAACTTTCTGTCCTGAAGCCATGGTCACCTATGGAGCAGGATGCCAGTCGCATCAGTGACCCTTCTGTCCCCTGCTACCTGCAGCACAACATGGACAGGGATAAAGCTGGCATCTATCAATGCTCTGGCCCTTGGAGTAGTTTTCCTGGCTGTCAGTGGGGGCACCAGCCCTTGGGCTTCACCTGTGAAAGAGGCTGAACCAGGTTTCATGTCTGCAAAAACAATGAAAGCTTTGACTTTTTCATCAATACCTGTGCAACCAGCTTTTTGGTTGCTTGTAAGGAAGCATTTGGTGATGATTTACTTTGGTAAAACACACCTCATCCCTGGGATGGAAAATTAATATCTAGCCTAAAATGAAGGCAAAAAGGCCATGCTGAACCGTGGAGCCCTGCCTGAATGTTGGGACCACTGTTGGCTGGTGTAAAGCAGCACGACAGTGGAAGACAATCCTGCAATGACCAATTTACATCAGCTGAGGATTCAGGCTTTCGTGTCATTAAAGACATAGTAGAAAAAAATGTGTTGTAAATGAAGGAAGCTTTAGCTAAAAAGTGCCAACAAGTTCGCTCTTTATTCTTTATCAGTGAAGTCTGCACACAATGAAAACATGGACAAGGGAAATTTGCACAGCATTTAACTTAGGTCAAAAAAACAAGTAATTTGTTAAGTGGCAAGGGCACCAACGCGTGCCATGTCACGCTGGATTTTCTTTAAAAATAAAAAAAAAATAACAAAGTTAAACTTTCAGTCAACCTGAAAATATCTGCTTTTTATGGGGGCAGTGCGGAACGAATGGGACAGCAAATCTTTCTTTGGTCGCTCCTTTACAGAGACTGAAAAGCTCTATAGACTCAGTGGGAAAAGAAGGAAAAAGGAGGCGTTGTAGAGAGGAGGGGAAGGAGACAAGAAAGAAAAAGAAAGAAAGAAAGAAAGAAAGAAAGAAAGAAAGAAAGAAAGAAAGAAAGAAAGAAAGAAAGAAAGAAAGAAGAGAAGAGAAGAGAAGAGAAGAGAAGAGAAGAGAAGAGAAGAGAAGAGAAGAGAAGAGAAGAGAAGAGAAGAGAAGAGAAGAGGACAGATATGTGTATGAGCTCTGAGGTTGTTAATACAGTATTATGAAAGGTAGTTAGAAAATATACCAGACTGAGAAAACAAAGCCCTTGGACTTCCTGATGCATTTCTTGATCTCTAGAGAGGAATCTCTTACAAAAACAGAAACTGCAGGAAAAGATTAATCAGGAGATCAGATGGAAGAGATGTGAAACTTACCCAGGAAGGAAAGCAGGAGCTGACTAGACAGAGAAGAGGGAAACCCTGATGCCCATGAAGCATAAAAACATACAGGTATAAATTCAAGCTCTGAAATGCCAGACCTTCTTCCTAAATATTCTAGTTTAGCTGATTTACTTCTGTTTGAAAAAATATTACAGATGATCAGTGAGTGAACTCTCAGAGGGACTGATGACTGGTCATTGCAAATGTGTTGTTTTACCGAAATCATCTGACCTCATGTAAAAAGTGGAACCATCAAAACAGATACTCTCACATTTTACTTTTCTTTTCCCCCCTCTTAGTACTATCCCTGAGAAGTGAAAAACTTCTTTTCCCCTTTTAAATATGCATAGTTGACTTTTGTAACTAATAATCTTTTTTCTGAGCTTTGGATTTCTTCTGTAGTTTTTCAGAATTTTTTAATCTCATCTCCCTCACTGACAACAGATTCACTCAGCAGAGATTTCTATTTACTTACATTTTTTAATTCATTGTTCCCCTTCCCTTGTTGAATATAAGTTCAGAAAGCCAAGCAGCTCTTATTGCCTACCTATTGGAATGTGAAATCCCATTTAATCTGCATGGTTTCCCAGAATCACTGTACTTTGAGATGGCAAGGGTGTACCTCTATTTCAATGTCTGCATCCATCCTATGTTTCTATATAAAACGTACCTACGCACTTTTCCAGTGCTTTTGAAATTTGCTTCATATTATGAATTCCTGTGCAAAATGAGGTAGTAAAACAACAGTGAGGTGTAGTCTTGTACTGGCTTCTTGTTCACCCTGTGGCACACACAGGAGCACACACACACATACACACAGAGAACTGCACAGGAAAAGCAGGAATGCAGGCGAGTTTTGACCTTCGGTGTCCACACAATGAGCCGCGGACGATGCAGAGGGTTGGCTGCCTCTATACAGATCTGCTTTTGTGCTCTTGTCCAGGGCTTGATCCTTGGAGCCCTGTGTGCTCAGTAGACGCCAGAGAGATAGATGTGATCTGTTAGCCTCATCCAGTGCCGGCAGCTGAGCCATTTTCACACAGGCAGGCAGGTATGGCAAAGCCTGGGTAACAGATGAGAACCCATGGGGAGCTCTTGACTATGGAGAATGAAAAATCAAAAGAAACCATATTGGACACAGATACAAAAGGAGTCCCCTGTTCCTTTTCTATCCCTCCTTGTTTCTTTTCTCCTCTTCCTTACCAGGCTGTAATGAATGTGGCAAAACAGCTTCCCCCCTCAAAGTATTTGAGGACGTGTAGATTCCAGATGCTATTCTATGCAAATACTTCCACCCTTCCCTGCCCACAGCATCCTGAGTTAACCCTTCTGTCTAGCTCTTTGCTGCCTGTCACTTTCCATGTTGCAACAGGAAAGAAAAATATACTTTTAAGAAAACCCTTAATCATTATTCTCAAAGGAGAGATTTACACCCTAAGTAGTGTATTTGGGCTCAGCACAGCTGGAGGCACAAAGCAGCAGTTAACACATTTCTGGCACTGAAGTTAGTTTGATGTTTTAATCATGTAACATCTTGAAAAAAATAGGTTCATTCCTAATAGCATTAACACTGAGCTCTTTCTTGAAATCACTGTTTCTAGCCTGCCCAGTGTCAGACATTTGTCTCAATGAAAACAGGCTGTAGAAGACTTTTAGCATAAATGCATGTAATTTAGAGGAAATTAAAAGAGCGTACTTAAAGCACAGGAACCTTAAGGATCTGTTCCTTGGACATCTGTGAGTCTTTTGTCTCCTACAGGCAGATTTGCTTCACATCAGCCATAATGCAAAATGTTAGGATATTAGGAATTAGGATACTCCTAGTTCTGCTGCTTATGTATGAGCCTTATGAAAAATATTTCCATACCGTAAAAGAAAAGAAAGATGTGGTGAGAAACAGGAAAAGCTAATCTAACTGAAATTATTTTTCTTCCAAAGGAAAAGAAAAACCTCTCAAGAGGTTTTATCTCCTGAGACTCTTCTACCATCTGAATTGCTTTCATGGGCTTTCTCTCTGTAATCCCTGAACTCATGGGTGGGTCTATCTGGGTACACATACCCCAGGATCACCCTAACAGCAGCAGTGAAGCTTTAGGGTTTAGATCAGTATGAATTACAATTTGATTTAGTTCCTCCCTGAAGTTAAAAATGGATCTCTTACTTTTGTTTTGACAGATTGATGGTGATATTTGAGAGATTATGGTAAGAGAGAGAGAGAGGTCTCAGGTGTAAGCACAGAAGGCTCAAACATTCAGACATTTATTGATAGAAAGACAGATACAGTCTCCTCCACAAAATAAATATGCTTTTTGTATGGCTCTCACACACTGTGCTTCCTAGCAATAACCCTCTGCATCTGGTCGTGTGGGAATGAGACACTTAGGAGGATGTTTTGTTAGCATTTCATTAGGTTTCTCATGGTTTCCTTGAGTTGCAGGATATATTTTTCTCCATTAAATATGTTTTCCCTAATTTGCAGTTGAGATCCTGCATAGACATGATGCAGACTATCTGAATTTATTTGCACTATATGTCAAGACCACACAAAACTTCTTTATGAACTTATCTTTGATCATACAGTTCAAAAGAATCTTCAAAAGAATCTTAAAATTTGGGGGGGGGGGGTTAGCTCTTTGATTGCAACTCTTGTCTTTCCCTTTCCCTTTCCCTTTCCCTTTCCCTTTCCCTTTCCCTTTCCCTTTCCCTTTCCCTTCCCCCTTCCCCCTTCCTTTTGCCTTTGCCTTTGCCTTTACTTTTGCCTTTGCCTTTCCCTTTGCCTTTGCCTTTCCCTTTCCTCTAAAACCCCATGCATTTGGGGGTGAGGTAGGTGGTTTTATATGTGATTTGCCTTTGTATGCGGTAATATGTGCCAGATTTTGCTAGCATTTAAATTTCCTCTAGGAACTGTGTTTTAACAGAGAGGAGTTGTTTCTCTGTGTACCTTTTCTCATCTTAACTTTGAATGGTACACTGAGAGCTTATTATGTTACCTGAAAATCTGTGACTGCCGTGCTAAAGCTTCTGAAACAGCCTCCATATGCTCTCCATACCTCTGTTTGTTGTCCAGGCTCCCTGCCTTGGGATATATATGTCCTTCCAGACTGCAGCTTCTTTCCCTTCAGAGACTCTCGTGTTCTTTTTGATATGGATTTGGGATTTAGCTTATGATGATTCTAGAACTTCTGAAAATCTCCTAAACTTGGAAGTTATTCAGCCCCTAATGACTGCCTTGATTACCCAGACTGGTAGGAAAGCTGTCTTTCCAACAAGTTCCACTGCAGAGGTTATCACAGCTAGATCTTTCCTAGGTGTTCTACTTTCTAGTGACAAACATAAAAAAATCTCTGACACTGACCTTGGAACTTGGTAGATCACTAAATTGCTAAAAACTCATCATTAAAAGAAGAGGCCACCCAGACTCAGCTGATGAACAGGGCGACCACCAAATCATATGGCATGTGGACTTTGTGTTCTGGATGCTGCTACAGCAAAGATGGGTGAGTCAATAAGAGAAGTGGAACTTCAGAAGGATGAATGAAAAACACTGAAAGTAGCCATATAAGAAATCTTCCATTATCTCTGGAAAGATGTGCAAATTCATGTGCAAATTTCTGAATGAAAAAAGAGCTTCACAGCTTTTCCAAAGTTCAAAATGAAATTGAAACATAGTTTGTGTAGATAAAGTGTTTTAGGAAAGCCAAATGATTCTTCTTCTGTAATTTGTAGACAATTTCAAAACAAAAGCACATGCATGACAACATGTAGCATGTTGGCAAAAGAGCTGTAGTAGCAAGAATTGAAAAGTTTATTAAAGGAAAAATATTAGACATATTAGAAGAAAAATAACAATGTGTTACTTTTACAGTGCAATGAAAATTTGGCAGGAATAATATTGAGGAATAATGTTGGGTCTCATTTTCATAACAAAGCAGATAACAAGGAGCTAAAAAGTCTGGATTGCCTGATTTAGAAAGGTAATTGATCCCAATCACCCATAATCGACTAGATAGAGCTGGTGTGCCATCTGATAAGGTATTTCTAGATTGGCAGAGCCAAAACAAGTAGATCTAGTGAAACCTGCCTTAGAGAGACAGCATGATATAACTTTGAACAATGACTGTGATTTGAGGCTTTGTGCATTAGAAACCCCTGGTGCTATTTTGCAAACTGCTGGGATGGGGCAGGTCTGATGGAGCAAAAAACTGGTTTATGAGGAAGTGAGATTTGTTCACTAATAAAAAACAAATCAGATGATGGAAGAGGCCGTTATCAACTTGTTCAGGCACTAAGATGTTTGCCCCCGTGCCTCAGCATTTTGGTCCTCACTTGGTCCCTGACACCATCTCAGACCAGCTCTGCCTGCCAGTGCTGCCATCCTGATGGCTTTGATAAGTTTTAAGTGCACTTCAAAACAAACTGGCAGCGCTGGTAGATTTAAAACAAAACATTGGTTTACTTATATATTTTACTATTGACAGCTCTTTTCTGTTTTCCCTTTCTTGTCTGTAATTTCTCTGCAAAATTATTTGATTACATATTGTCACATCAATCTTTATATATCAAATACAGGAAATGTCTCCTTTTTTGATCTGGTGGCCGAATAGAACTGCAACCTCATGTTGGATTCACCTGCTGAGCAAATTCCCTTTCTAAGTCTGCGCAACAGCAGCAACAAAAAGGTGTTGGAATTCCTCAGCATAGGAGGCAGTTTAATTACAGGCTTGGGATTAATTATAAGTAAGGAAAAAAAAGAAAATGTCCCATTTAGGAAACACAAGGCCTCCCTTTTTTCTTCACAGGAGTGTTTAGAAAAGGTTCTGATTAAACACTCAAATGAGGAGTGATTGTCAGTGTTGTGCTGTCACATAAAGGGTCATTTCCTTCATTAGTCCAGCAATAGCCCAAACTGCTACATAAGCAAAGCCCATTCAGAGCTCGATACAAGCTTTGTGTAAGATTAGTCAAGATTTCCTGGTTTTCCGTATTTTATGTCTAGAGCAAGCTGGAGTCCCATGCATGCAGGTTGACTTGTCCCATGAGTTAAAGAAGAAAAATAGCAACTATGGGAGATTGCTGTTCCCAGCTCTGCAAAGTACACATGGAAAATCATGTCCAGAACAGTGCCACTCATGTCCTGCATGGTGTCATCTATGGGCTTGGCAAAATAATTTAATTTCACTCAGACCTCATACATTGCAGTTGTTATTTATGGCATTTTGATCTATACGTCTCCACCAGTCTATCAGCATTAAAAAAAAAATGGTTTCTCATCATTATGGTGCCTTGTGAAGTGGCTGACATCACCTCTCCTTGCTCTGCAACACATGAGGTCATTTACTCATCATATTCATTCTCCTGGAAAGAATATAACCAGCAGCTCCCATTCCAGCCTGTTTTGGGAGTTCTTCCTTACCCAGGTTGTATTCTGAGCATGAACTGGATAAACTCAATCAATGCAAAAAAGGCTCATTGATGTCAAACTGGCAGTTCCTAGTCCCAGATGTGTCATGCTCAGTTAGTGAATAACAGAGTGTCAAATAAAGCAATAAATCTTCTTACTTGCTGACTGCTATGCAGGGCTGTCATGAGAACACACTCACATGCTCAGTAATTCTGTGTGATGAGTGAGCCTGGCTGCATCCCCATAATTTCCAGCAGCCAGCAGAGAGGTACAAACAATATTGAGTTGGGATGAGCACTGGATCAGTATTCCTTTCTCAGCACCTTGAGGCCACAGTTGGAAATTTGACAGCAATATGCCATGGAAACACTCTCAATTTTAAGCTGAATTTCAGCAAGGCTGTTTGTGGTGCAAGGTAGTGCCTAGAGCAAGAAGGAATCGTACAGATGGGTCGTGTGTTTCCTAAATAACTGAAATTGCTCTCACTTCTTAGCAATCATTCATGCTGGGGAACACTTTGGAGCGCTCTGGGGAAAGGGTGGTGACACACAGGGCTCAGAGAGGAACTCCAGTATGGACTACACTGAGTCTCTTAACCATGTCTGGATGAACCCTACTGAAAGAAAAGTGAACTCAGTATTTGAGGCCAACCAATCTTTGAGGACTATGTTGAACCCCTGGATAAGAAGGCTGTGCCTATAGGACTGTTAGGCAAAAGCCATTGATTCATGACAGGCAAAAGGCTGCCAAGGAAGTCCCTGGGTAAAAGTATGAGAGCAAGGAGTCTTAAATTCCTTAGGGACATTTCAGTTGGGAAAGCAAAACCTCAACAGGTTGCTGCACATTTGGTATCACTGCCACATGACGCTGACTCCCAGTTGATAGTGGACTGCCTGATTCTGACTAATGTCAATTTCTGTTATTCAAACTTCAAAACTGGTTGTATTAGGACTGACAATTGAGAGACTTCAAAAAACTCTTACATCATGCAAGGACACTGGGTATCAGAGCTGGAACTCAACAAAAATGAGGCCATAACTTTTTCTAGTGTAATGTCTAGGCAGACATTCATGTAGATAAATCAATGTGAACATCATCAAGAAGCAAAACTTGAGTTTTAATAATTGCTGGCTTTTTAATCCCTTGTTGCAGCATGCTTTACCTGTGTCCATGCCTGTGTGTGGTAGCTGGGCTATGCTCTACATATTTCAGTGAAGAATGTCAGGCTTGCCCCACATTATACTTTCCTCCTCTATTCAGTTTGGGTAAATTAGGCCACAGATTCACCATCTCCTTTTTCTGTTGTCTAAGCCCTAAGTCAATTTACCCTGTGGTATACTTGAGAAAAGAAGCAATGATGGAGGCAGAGAAAAAACATAGTTTTTAAGTTCCCTGGAGTTGGTCAACACTTAATGTCTCTGAGGACACAGAATTCTACTGGCATGAAGTGTCAGTGCTTAAAAGTAAATACTAGCAAACAACAACATGAAATTAGGCTGCACAAGTGTTTTGTTTTCAAATAGTTACTGGAGCTTCCATTCACAGAAGCATTTGATTCTATGCCTCATTTTGAAGCTTCATTTTAAAAATTAATCTAACAGGACTTTGGCAGATGCACTCAAGCTGGAGCAGAAGTGGAAGCCCTGCTGGACAAGGCTGGGCACAACTTCACCCTTTGGCCAACATCACTGGGGTTGGTGGGCTTGGGCAGCCTGATGCTCTCTTATGATGGGCCTGGTAGATTGTGGGGAGGTTCTGCTGTTAGTGATAGTGTAAGAAGAAGAGAGACAACAGTGCAACCATGAAAGACTTAGGTTTGTCCCTGGAAGCATTTACAACTTGGCTATCTCTCCTAACTCAAATATTCTGTCACTTTAAAAGAGGTAAAGAGGGAAAATAGAGGGAAAAATGAGGAAATGCAGCAAAGGCTTTGATTTGTCTGAGGCATGAAACTGGATTATAATGTCATTTGCTAACTGACAGATCATTTAGTGTCCTGGAAGAGTCTGTTTTCACACTGCTGAAGCTCTCACAGGGGAATTCTGTGTGGGCTCCTTATTGTCAGAGCTATTTTTCACCCAATTTGTTTCCAAATGATGTCTAACCTGAGGTCTTCCCACTGAGAGGGCTTTAAGCAATGATTAATGAGAAGTGTTTTGCCAGACCCACCTGGGGAATGGCCCATCTGCGAACTCAGGTAAGATGGAGCTGCCTACAAGGCACTGGCTTGTGAATGGCAGGCAGCTTCCCATGGCTTGAGGCATAGCTCACAGCTAAGGCAAGGTGTACTCTGTTTGGTCTCAGTGATTCATAAAAGGACTGGAGATAAACGTCACTCATTCTACCATTAACATCTAGTTTGAAGAAACAATCTCTTCCTCTGGGGACTGATCCCCTTTCAATTCCATATTCAATTATATTTTGCATTCAGCGTATGTACAGCACATACCTGGGAAACATTGAAATGGCCTGAGACCTTCAGAAGTGCTAAGTCCATTTAAAGATGGCAAGTTAAAGCAGGCACTGCTTCACATTACTACCTGGTTTTCAAATACTTTTCTTATTTGAGCTACAAGCTCTCGTCTCTTCCTTTCAATGGTGGCTCTGCAAGCCACCCCTACCTACCCTACACAGCATGGTAAAGCAAGTGGGGAAACTGTGATTTTTAGTCTCCATTCATTTTGTCAATTGGACAGTTTTGTTCTGCCAGAAAATCCAATTATCCCTGGCCTCCAAAACAGAGATCTTTTCAGACTTCAGCCTCTTAGTTACACGTACATGGGACAACCTTATCTTTTACTTTCCTGAGAGACTTCTCTTGTGCATAACATTACTAATAGAGAACGTGAATTTCTTGGTAGCTGCCTAAAATAATCATTAAAATGCTCACATAAAAGTGAAGAAGCCCCGAAAATTTGGTTTCTCTCTGTATTTATGAGGCTGAAATCTGAACATATTTCTTACAGAATAATTTCCCTCCCCTGATTTATGTAGAAGTTCCAGGCTCAGTTATCATCTGGAAATACATTCCTATACAGTCTGTGTCATTTAAATGCAGCATCCTACTGTCCCGTCTGTCAAGACCAAAACATAATGGGTCCAACTGTCTATGAATAAAACAGATTGTTTGTAGGCAATATTTATAGCCGATAAAGAGCAAGAGTTTATATTGGCAAAAGCCGTCCTTCTTGTAAATAGCTAGAGGCTCCCAACATCCCCTGACTTTCAGCAGCGTTTATTCTGTTGAATGTGGATCAAAAACATTTGTCACTCTTGGCTTGGCAAGATGAGTTTGACAACGGTTTTCTAACCAACTGTTGTGACACCAGCAGTGCATTTTGCCTGAAATTTCACCTGCAAAGCAATGTCCCACTTTCTTTAACTACTTCTCATGCCAACAACATGTTTATCGTGATTTAGATGTCTATTATACGCATGAACGGCTTGTCTACATAATTTCATCAAAAAAATGAACCCTCATAAGTGGCACAGATGCTGGTATGATGGTAATCAAATTAGTTTTTGGACAGGTTTATGGCCACTTGCTGTCAGTTAAGCTCTCTTTGGCTATCTTCAGTCCTAATACAGTTTTGATGGTGATTAATGGCTCCATTAATACACTGTTAGTGCTGTGATAGACACCACATTATGGTCTTGTTTGCTGACCACAGCTGAGCATGTATTTTTGTAAACCCAGTTCTGAAGAAAATATTAATCATATTTAATATGTCACTGTTACATATTGCCAGGCAGAGGTCACACAGGGAGACCTTGTCCTTCTACATTCCTCACCACAGATGAGCTTCTGGGCTGCTAAGAGAGGCAGAAGACCCTTGAAGAATGTGGTCGGATTAAATGTTCATCAAGTTTCCTCATGCTGGGAACATGCCAAGGGTCTCTCTACAATGGTTTTTCATGTCTGTTGCTGCCATGCTGCTCATCCTCCTTTTGGCTCTTGCATCCTCCCAACTTAATTTCTTTGTCTTGAGATCCAGGAAGGATGGTTTGGGTTTTTCAGGGGATTGGTTTGTCGGAGCTTTTGGGGAAGGGTTGGTTTTTATCCCCTTTTCTGATATAATCTCTGCTCATTTTAACATTCTTTTCCCAATTCTTTCCCTTTCACCAGCTTTTCTGAGCCCTTCACAATCAACAAGTGAGTCTGGTCAAAAATTTTAAACTCATTTCGATCTATTTCCATTCTGCCACTAACTGTGGAAACAGGGTAGAAACGGATATTTCATTTGGAATATATAACACGGTAAGTTGCTGGTCACAGTCTTGATGGACAAGTCATACCTGGAAGATGACTGAGAAAGGTAGAAACTTCTACTGAATTTCCCATCATACATGCTGGGGCTCAGTGCAAGAGCAACGTCTGGGTGAAGTTCTGATATTAAAAAATCTGTAGCTATCTTTTTACTCAAGTGTCATTGTGGAACAGACATTATCTGGAAACGGTGCTGTAAACTCTGGCATTTTGCCATTCACCCTCAGATCCCTGCATACCCACAGAAGCACACATGTATACGCTCAAACTATTTGCTTGCAAATGAAATAGTGCATAGCTCTGGAACAAACCCACAAGCTTCTTTTTTTTCAGTCAGTGAGGAACAGAAAGAAATCTATGACCCTGGAAAGAGGCAAGTGAACTAATTAGAATATTTGCACTAATTCTTTTAAGTAATTGATGAAATATGTGTGCATGTGTGTATGCATTTTGGTTGTTGGTTGTATTTTTGTTTTCCTCCTGTAATTAAGCCTAGTTTCTTTCCAGCCATATTTGATTTTTATGTTCATCTGTGCACTTGCCTAAACCCCACCCACTTGCTCCTCTGCAAATATTTATTATGCAAATGGTTTGTTTTGAATTGAGTGATCTGAGCAGCTGCCCAATTCTGCATAACTGTTCTTTAGGAAAATTGCAGACTAGCTGAGTAACATATTATTGAACTAGTTAAATAGTTATGATTGGTGTTGAATTGCTATAAATGCTCCTTGTAGAGTTCTGTTTTCCAACAGTGATGTTTAGGCTTTTTCTGCCTACAGTTACCTCAAACTATATCCCACTCTTGGCCCAGCACCTGTGATTCTCCAGCTCTTTTTCTGGAAGTAATGGCTGTGCCTACTTTCTTTAAATCCAATAAATTTTCTGGAGTATCCTTTTGCAGAGTCAACCAGGGTCCCGTTGGCCACTCAAACAGTTTTGAACTTATATTAACTTTATCTCTGATAATGAAAATCTTTATTAAAAGCTGTTACTAAATGTGCCTTTCCCTACAAATTCTAAATCCTAAATGTCTCGCCCCCATACTTCATGTCCTGATGAGTCCAGGAGAAAAAAATAAGGAAAAATTTGAGAACTTTTGTGCTTGAAAGAGGCAGAATTGAGGGGTATGATGAGACAGCTTTCACAGCACAGCCATCTAGATGGAGCACAGGAAAGTCCCCAGATAAGGCAGTCGAGACGAGAGAAATACTAAAGTCATGCAGATGAGATAACTCATTTCATTTGCTCATATTAAAGGTAACCTAAGAGATTACTGAATGATTTTTTGCATGCAAACACACAGAACAGCATATGCTCAAATATGCATAGACAACTACAGACGTGCTTGTGCACGTGTGTACTTACATGTAAACATATACAGCTTCTACTAGACAGCTACCTCATGGGATTTCTTGGACCACTCTGTCACCTGATTCCCCCTTCCTATGTTCCTCCTTATCGTTTGCTAAGGTAGTCACATATTTCCTCCCTCCCTTTTTTCTAAGTGCTACATAAAACTGCAACTCTGGAAAATATCCCCAGTTTGTCTGATACAACACTGTTATGAAATCAGGGGAAATAACCAGAAGCCAAAGTTACGTCACAGGCTGTTCTTTGTTATCCTTCTACACTGGTGGTTCTCCCTGTTTATTACCTGTCAGGCACAGACCTGTCATGAGACCTTGTCATTATTTCTTAATTTGTTTGTTAAAAAAGTGAGAGATCTTGTTCTTCTTTTCTGTAAGGGGGTCCTCTTCCCACTTTTCATCCCTTGGCCCTAAAATATGTATTATTAGTGTGTTGAAAAAATCACTTCTTTTGCATAAGAACAAACATTTTTCAGTCTATTATATAGTCTCAACTGTAAAAACCAGTGTTGTTTCAGTGAAATAATACATATTGATATATTGTTCAAGAGTTTAATCTAAACAAGCCATATGTGACTGAATGTAACAGAAAAAAAGGCTTCTAATTTTAGTTAAGTGATTGAATACAACCAACACTTAACCATTTCTTATTAATTCCATTTGGGCCATATCCTACTCATAGCAAGTAATGAAACCACCAAGAGTTCAGAATTCACAGTTTCTGTATGAATATGTAAATTAGCTTACCTTTCTTTATTTGTATATTTCTTGGTCACTACATTTACTTCTTCTTTCACCTTTTAAGTGGAGAGATTATATGTGTTACATACATGCCCATACAGTGCAGACATAGATGCACACAAATGGTCACACCTACATTTACATACTTCCACTCATAAACTCCTTCATGAAAAAATGATTAAACTCATACTTGCTGATGACTTTTGTCACCCCCATGCAGAAAGACTGGCTGATGGGATGAAATATTCTAGTGTAACACAATATTTAAGAATGTTCAGATACTTAAAATTCAGCTAATACTACACATAGATATATAACCATGTTTACAGATAGGTACACACATATGTAAAAAAAAACCAAACCTCTGATTGTTTCTTGCCATATAATGCATATAATACATGCATAAATTATGAGACAGGGAAGAAAGAATCTGCAGTCTCTTTCTACTTTGGATGTCCAAGGCAACAGTATAAAGAATCCCTGGCACAGTTATCTTTGCCAAAAGCTGGTGAAATACTTTACATTTAAAAGTTCAGAATCTGCCCAATGTCTCCACAGCTTTCTCTTTTACACACGTACATAAACATGATAGCTTTGTGGAAATGAGAGTTTTTGTGTTATTCTAAAAGGATTGGGATGAGAAAAAAACAGTCAACTATTCACACCAGATCAGAACTGACTGTGTTTTGAGTCGCCAGAGAAAATGTGTTTCTCCCCAATGACATCAAAATCCAGTGGTCTCCCTGCGTGTGGCTGTGCTGGAAACAGGCATTGCTGGTGGTGCACACCAGCCACCCCCGTGCTGGCTTTCCTGGTGAGCTCTGCAGTCCTGCATTCGCAACCCATAAGGAGCATCTCCACCTGACACACCACGTGCACTTGTGTTCTCACCGTGGCAGGTGAGCTTCATGCAATGAACAATGGAATAGAACCATTAGATGGTTTGGTTTGGCCCCTGCTCCCAGGCCCTCATATTTCATCCAGATATTTTTCTATTCAACCAACTGACTGTGTGTGGGTTGAGCAGAGGTCTTGTTTGGCCACAGCTTAGTCGTTGTCCAATGTCATGGAGGACCACTTAAAATCTAAGAGACAAAAATCTTCTTGTCTAGGATACAGATTAAGCAATACATGAAGAAACGGGCATCTAAATCCCCACTGGTAGCTGTCAATTTAAAATCAAGCCTTCCTGAGCACACAAATAAAGGGCCAATAAAGACATACAAATAAAAACTCACAAGATCTTTGAAGGATGTATTTCAGTTCTGAAGAAAAGGGCTATAACAGGTGAGCATGCTATGAACTTGTCAACCAACTTCATTTATAGAGTGGTCAATTTTTCTCACTAAAACAGCTTTTGAATGGAAAACCACTGGTTTTGACTAAACATTTGTGAAAATCTTTTATTTTCCTAGAATATGTCCAGCTTTTAATAAAATCTTTTGCATGAACATAGACTAATTTTTATGTCTCAAAACTAATTTTCCCAGAGGCAAAGAAATCAAAATGAATTCTGTGAGATTCAATAAATAAATTATTTATACTAAGTTATTTTATTAACAATGGTCTGTTCTCTACCTTGAATTATGTGACCTACATGGAGTCCATTTAAAAGCAGAATAATTCAACAATCCTTTTAATATCCCATTGCCTTTGCAGTTATTCTGACACACCCTTTCATCCCCTTTTTGTAGAATGGAAGAGATAGAAAATATTTTGTTATAACCTTATTTTTCTCCCTTCTCACATCCAGACTCCAGTGTTTGCCAGACACTGTTCCAGTACATTGATATCATTTTAGCCCCTGAGTTGCACTACTGTGC
Source organism: Rhadina sibilatrix (assembly GCA_013400275.1). Taxonomy (NCBI): domain Eukaryota; kingdom Metazoa; phylum Chordata; class Aves; order Passeriformes; family Phylloscopidae; genus Rhadina; species Rhadina sibilatrix. The sequence goes on along the minus strand of VWYO01000533.1, from coordinate 690,161 downwards.
TGTGTTATTTTCTCAGTTGTACTCGTGCTCATTGTGCAGGAAATCCTTCATCTGACTGAAGCTTCTAGCTCATCAGGCCAGTGTGAGATCAGCAGGCTTCATGGAACATCAGAGCTCACCAGATTTCACAAGAGGCAGTGGGGGTCACCTTTACTCTGCTTGCCATTCACTGTGCTGTAACCTAACCCAGAGGGGGGTGCAGCCTTACTATGGACTTCAATGCAGGCTGGAAATAGCACACCTAGGACAGGGCACCAACTCGGCTTCTGCTTGAGAACAAGGCATGACTAGTCTGGCTATGAATGTTATGGAAAAAATAGGTCTGTAGCCCTCTTTGCTTCAGTTTTGCACATTCACGGGCTGTGGCAGGTTGTGGTTCTTCTCAGCAGCACTAACCAGATTTTCTGGCAGGGGGAAAAATCACTATTACAAGTCTTCAGAAGACAAGAATAATCTTCAAAGAGTTAAAGCACCATCATACCTACTGCTAAGGGTGGTGATACTCTTTGTCTGGCCATTTCAAACCATTTTTTCAGATTGTGTCAAAGTAAAATTGTTTTCTATGATGAAACACATTGTAAATGGATGGTGGGGCTGGGGGGGAGTTGCAAGAAAGAGGAATCGAATTACATTTGGAAACAAAAGCTTTAACTTCTGGCAACTAGACAATTAGTTTTTCTTTCTGTTGTTGGCCCTCCTGGTTTCATCTGTAATATGTATGGTGATTGTTTGCAGCCTGGCAACAGTGTGAGGTTGTGTGGGGGAGGGAAATCTCTAGCCCTTGTTAGCTGCGATCCAAACTTCAAAGGCTTTGGGGACATTGAGCAGACAGGTTTTAGCCGCCGTTAAGGCAGACATGCAAACAAAAGGCCTCCTTCCATTGCTGTGGAGCAGAGGTGACTTTTTGGCCCATTTTTGTTGTTGTTTTAATTTTGTCAGGAGCCAGGGGGGAGGAAAGCCCCTGGCACCAGGGACGATGCTTTCTGCCCATGACTTGCGTGCCCTTCTCCCTTCCACGTCAGAAGCAGATATGGGCATTTATGGCCCCATAAATCACGGGCTAAACCATACATGAGCAGCTGGTACATGTGCTAATAACTATAATTATTAATCATGTCGATTTCACACCCTTCAAATTTCCGCGCGGGGCTTTCTGCCGGAGAGGCAGCCCCGGCGCCTTGAGCTGCTTATGGTATGAAAATATGATGAGCTGATGGTCTTTGATGATTGTCCTATGACAGTATTGATCTCCCTACAATTGGGTTTGTGGGGTATCACTACCCAACAAAAGTTGCTCTCCTCGCCTCCTGGTATATATCATTGTCACACACGCCCCATTGTTATCGAGGGGAGTGAATTACTTTCAGTATTCGTCCCAGTCTTTAGCTACTAGGTCACCATTATTCTAGCCTTATGTCAGTGTGGGGACATTTACTTTGATGTTTTCTTTTGTATCTTTCTTAGGGTGAAAGCATTTAGCTATATAGAGCTGCTTAAAAAAAAAAACAAAAAAAAAAAAAAAAACCCACAAAACAAAAAAAAACAGAACGAGAAAGAGCAAAGAAAAAAAAAAAAAAAAAAAAAAACCCACAAAACAAAAAAAAACAGAGAGAGAGAGAGAGAAGAAAAAAATCAGCAGTTCAGGTTGGGGTGCCTGGTGGGAGCCAGGGAAATATTCCTCACAAGCACAGCCATCTGACCTCCCTGGTCCTTGGTGTTGGCTGCCTTTGCCACTGAGAACTTCACCCCAGCACTAGCATAAGCACTGTATCCAGCCCCAGCTAGGGCCCTGGCTTGTGACTCCACAGCCACCAAGAAGGACAGAAAGTGAAGCAATCTCCTCCCAGCCTCACTGCAGTGGCAAACTCTTTCCACTGCAGGGCTTTTCCCTCACTAGTGCTTGGCTCTTTAGCGGACACACAGACAGTGAGATGTGGCAATGCACCATGATCAGCTTTATGGGGGACATTGCTGGAGGACCAAAAACAGAAGAGACAACAATAACCTGCCTTGAAGCCAAATAAACCTTTAACCGTTATCAAGCAGATTAGCACACCTCGGGCTAATCTGCTTGATAACGTGACACTGTGGTGGCCAATCATCTCCCACTGGCCTGAACAAGGGCATGAGACTCTCCCCACTTGTTCCGAAATCTGCATGGCCCCCACCAGGCAGCTTCTAAATTGCTCCTGCTGTCTTTACAGCTGCTCGGTTCCACTGACCCCCAGAAGGGCCCAGGGATTGTCAGGAAAAATTTCTATTAATCAGGCCCAAACAGACTGTTACAATTTCACACTTTTTCTCCTGTCATTTCACACATTGAATGAATTTCCTGGTCTGCTACTTTTAGAGGAGTTGCTCTCAAGGCCACAACAACAACAACAAAAAATTAATTAAAATTATGTACAGTAATAAAATACTGAGGAAAACAAACACATACAGGCACACAAGATTGACAGCGCCAGGACAGGGAGGACTGCTTCCAAAACATTGCTTAAACAGACCTGGAAAAGTGCTGAAGGGGAATATGGTACAATCCAGGCAGCAGATTCCTGCCTCCTCTGGGCCTGATCTTCCCCTGTTTTTAACAAGAGGAATTTTACATTTCACAACAGTGTGAGCTAAATAGGTCGGGAGTCAGCTACAGACAAAACACACAAACCTTGTTTGCTTCAGGGCTGACGCCCACTTGCAATTACCCAGGATTAAATGACAGCCCACTATGTCAAAGGGCTGCATGATCCCACAGCTGGTTCATGTAAGGTCTTTTGCTCCTTTTCCTGGGGGCATAAACACATCATGGCTACCAGGATCAGGGGTGCCCAGACTGGGCTGCAAGTCTCACCTCCTAGGCCATCGCTCTCACTCCATATGGTGGTGCTGGAGTCTGCTGGGAAGTGGTGGCTGGGAAGAAGGAAAGCAATATGAGACCAGGTCAGGCTTCACAGACATGAAGGCTGAATTTCACAGTTCTTATGTTCAGCCTTGCATGTGCTACATAGGCCAGTAACTTCCATCTCCAAGTCTCTAAAGCTACTCTAAGAGTTTATCTTTACAAAGAGTTTATCTTTACTTTCCTCATCAGAGAAGCCAAGAAAGTGTCTTGAGTTCTCATCTAGACTGAGGACAGAAGAAGCACATCCCCTGACTTTAACATCTTCTGTAGCCATATGAGACATAATGCTCTTGAGCTCTGCCCATGACATCCTGTACATCTTCTCTTTCCATTTCCCCCCTGCAAGTCCAGTGTATTGCAAGAAAGAAGCAGCAGAAAGGAGCGTAAGCATTTAACCACAAGAATAGTCATCTAGGATAGAGAGCAGTATAAATCAGTCAAACCTCCAACTGATAAGATTATTATGGTTGGACATCCATTAGCAACTGCAGCCCTCCAACATCACAATTTCTGTGCCCATGTGTTCCCTCCCCATGATCTCTGCCTGCTGCTCTTCCCTGTTGACAGGTACCACAAGGCTGACATCAGTGTACCCCAGACACTACAAGAGAAACAAGCATAGGGGTGAGTGCACTGACTCTGGGACATGATATCCCTAAGCCTTCAGCGAGTGCTGCAGGTTGTTGAATTTACCATGTTATTTAGCAGGCAAATGGACTTGACAGCTAACCAGTGAAACCTATGCAGTGAAGTCTCAGCCTGATGTACTTGGAAGGTATGAGCAGACAGAGGTGCTCTGAGCCCATCTGGAGCCACTGGATCCATCTCATTAGTGATATAGCTTGCAAGAATACAGCTCAGGTCAAGGAATGCAGACCAGCAGTTCCATCCTCCTATTTTTTTCTAACACATGTGGTGTTGCAAGGAGAAAGAAAAAAAAGGAAGGAAAGATGGAAAAGGAATAATAGGGAGAAAAATTAAGCCAAGATTTTTAAATGCAATCTTTGTCAGGCTTTCACTCTACACTTTCAAGGAGATGAAATTTTCTGACTTCAGAAACCCAGTCTCTTCTTTTATTAGAAAAGAGGAAAGGAGAGTCTTTGCTTCCCAAGGGTTGCCAGAGACTAGCAGGATTTTATTTTGTGTCATGTTGATCATTGTTGACCTTAGGCTCAACCCAATACCTCTGGATTTCCTTTGTGGAAATACATGCTTTTTGAGATTTCTCATATATCTAGCAGGGCACCACTTCCGATTCTTCCTTGGAATAAGTAGGTAACCCTCTAAAACATCCAAGCCTTCACTAAGCAGTGTCCTATCAGGGTTTGGAGTCAACAGAGCCTTAAATTCCTGCTCTGAATCAGCCACACAATCTCACACACCAGTTATTGCCCAATTCATGTTTTAGCTCCTCTGTCCTTCTGGCAATCTGACCAAGAAACCTGTACGGCCAATCTAACCTCTTCATGACAACTTTATCATGTGCTAAATCTGTGGTTTCCAATAACAATTCTGAGCTCACTTGTGTTTCTGCTTAACTGAGTTATTTGCCATCTCCTAATTCTTAGCATACTGGCCTGACAATCTCTGTAAAGAGTCTTTCAAATGCAGCAGATTCATCTGTAGATCCAACAGATTGCTTTACAAGGAAGAAGTCTTCTCTTGGTCAGCCAGCTATCATTATCTCTTCACACCTCTACACAGGTACTCTTTATTTTACTCTTCTGTGTGGTAGCTGTCTCTATCAGAGGCTGGGTGTCCATGACTAAACTGGTGACTATGATCAGAGTGTGGCTCAGGCACCCCTCCATGGTTATGCCCCAGCCCTGGATGCAGCTCGTACCTGCCTCAACAAAGCCCTGCTTGGGTTAGGCAGCGCTTACCAAGGCAATGCCTCCCTTCAGAGCACAGTGTGAAGCACAGATTGTCCCTGGAGGGTGTTGTGGACTAGGTCATGGGGAGAAGAGAGTTTAGTCCTAAGGACATGAGCCTCATCTGCCACCTGCAGCCCTCATATGAGCTCGTATGCCTGCTGCATGAGCTGCGTGAGCTAGAGCTCAGTTTCAAACTGGGGTGTGATAGAAATTGCCCGGGTGTCCAATATCTCAGGTAAATTATTCTACTTGGCTTTACCAGATTAGTCTTGTTTCCTCTCATCTATACTACCTTCTTACTGCAAATAGATGGCAATATGGATACTCCCAGCAAAAGCAATTCCAACCCACCCCCATCCCCTGACTCTCACCAGCTGGACAGAACAAAGGACCCTCTGGAAATCCTCTGGCAGATAGGGAACAAAAGAGGCCCTGGCGATGAGCTGAGAGCACTACCAAATATCTGTACAGCTCAAGTTACTGAAGATCAGAATCTCTCCTTAAGTGCACATCCCGCTCAGCCTGATAGACATCCTTTCTAAAATTCTTGTTGCAGACCAAAGTGGTGGAGGTCTTTTCTTTGTGTTTCTTTTCCAGTTGCATCACCATGTTCAGCCCAGTATCCCTATCCCTGCCCTCCCAAGGTGCTCCCTTTAAGATTATCCCTAACATCCCTTGTGCTCGCTCATCACTAGTTATGCCATTACAGACATGTTTTAGAATGTACCCTTACTCAGTACCCTTGACTAAAGTACTTCTGAGATGTGACACTGAGAGAAGGAAGAGTTTAACTAAGTTAATAGGCTAAAGTTGATAGGCATCCTGGTCCCTATCCATTTAGGCAGTACAGAAAGCCAGAACTCTCTGGAGGGCTAGGTAATGTTCTGAGAGTGTCTAAAATCAAATGTAGTACATTTGGGCACTACTGAACAAGCTACAGTGAATCCCCACTTCCTGAACATAACTTTATTGCCAATGTCTATAGTTAAAATGCCCCACGATTGGTTTCTTGAATAGAAAAGGCACTTATAGATTATCCTTTCATGGATGACAGTACTCCTGGAATGTGTTAAAGATTTGCCTAGTGGTCTTTGTCTCACAGTCTGCAGCCTCCTGCACACTCACACTACCCCAGATTTCTGATGCTGTTGTCTCTGGGCTACCACATACAGCAAAGTGGAGATTCAGATTTCTTTGGCAGAAAACTGCAAGTACTGCATTTGCACCAATGGTCTGCCTGGTGCTTTTCCCTGGTAGCTTCCTTTCCAGGCTGAGGGATCAAAGTGGGCTCATTTGCTGTGCTTCTGCCAGAGCTTCTTGGTGCTCTGTTATGGAGGGTTGGACTAACGGTGAGGTGCCTGTGTTTAATGTGTTACACAGATCAAACTAAATTTTTGTTACACAGATTGAACTAAATTTTTGTATCAGAAGTCTTTACTTATTGGGGTGTTGTTGTTGTTGTTGTTGTTAGGTTCTTTTGTTTTGCTTTGCTTTGATTTGGTTTTTGGTGGTGCTTTTATTTTAGGAAATCGAACAACCGATTGTCTGAAAAAGGAAATTATTGCGTGTGGTTTTGGTCTGTGTATGAGAGGGAAGTTTCTGAGTTGTAACTAATAGANCATGAGAAGGGTGCTTCATTCCCACTCTCCAACTCGGCAGTGATTAAGAGTTCCAGTTCCTCAGTAGCCCTCATCTGTGTGCTATCCCGACAGTGACAGTTGGGATAGTGCACAGATGCTGCTCTCCTCTCACTTCTGCCCTCCTGAATCTACTTTTTCACTTTCACCACATAAATAAGCAGAGAAGGTAATTAGGCAGCAGTCATTCTCTACTTTTGGAGCTTTTCCTCCCTCCTCCTTTAGAAATGGACCGGCTCCACTTGCCTGGNTGCTTTTCCCTGGTAGCTTCCTTTCCAGGCTGAGGGATCAAAGTGGGCTCATTTGCTGTGCTTCTGCCAGAGCTTCTTGGTGCTCTGTTATGGCGGGTTGGACTAACGGTGAGGTGCCGGTGTTTAATGTGTTACACAGATCAAACTGAATTTTTGTTACACAGATCAAACTAAATTTTTGTATCAGAAGTCTTTATTTATTGGGGTGTTGTTGTTGTTGTTAGGTTCTTTTGTTTTGCTTTGCTTTGATTTGGTTTTTGGTGGTGCTTTTATTTTAGGAAATCGAACAACCGATTGTCTGAAAAAGGAAATTATTGCGTGTGGTTTTGGTCTGTGTATGAGAGGGAAGTTTCTGAGTTGTAACTAATAGAAACTATAGTTCTTGGCCATCAGTCCTTTCCTATTCCCACACTGCTTGTTTGCTTTCTGTCTCTCTCCTCCATCCTCCTATTTTTTCCTAATACACGTGGTGTTGCAAGGAGAAAGGAAAAAAAAAATAGGAAAATNGGTAATTAGGCAGCAGTCATTCTCTACTTTTGGAGCTTTTCCTCCCTCCTCCTTTAGAAATGGACCGGCTCCACTTGCCTGGGGGTGGGGTTTCAGAAATGCATGCAAGGGAGCTGAGGCTCACAAACCGGGGCTGTCATTTTTATTTGCCCACTGCTTCCGTGGGATAGGAAACAACAAAACGCCAGGAGAAGGAGCGGGGCCGGGTGAATGGGTTTCCTGGAGGCTGGCTGGCTGGCCCCAGGGTGCAGTAGGTGTATAAAATGCCATTCAAGAGATTCAGGCCAAGAGGGTGCGGCGGACGGGCAAGGCTGCTCCCTTTGAAGATGCTTCTGTCGGGCTGGAAATACAGGAGAAAAGCACAGCTTCTTTCAGCTGTCCCCTTTTGTGTGCTTTCCCATACGAAACTATGTTGCCACCGCTGCTCTGCACTTTGTTATTATGACAGGAAAAAATGAATTTCTAATGAGGTATCTGTGCCAGCTGCAAGCACCTTGTGGATCTCCGTGGCCCAGGAGCTTTGTCAGCCGTCCCTTGCTAAATGTGAACCAGCCTGGGGGAGGACGAGACTGTCAAAGCACAGCCCCTGTGAAAAACCCTTTTCTGTACAAATCTGAACAAACGGAAACACCCTGGTTTCCCTAATAAACTATGCTGTGACATGTCCTCATTTCACTGTGATCGACTCCAGGGACAGAAAGGGCTCCGGGAGGCTTTAACAATGTGCAGGGAGCCCTGATTTTTAAAGGCAAGGAGTGGTACATGTAAAATTGATTAATACCCTCTGATTCCCAGAAGGCTTTTCATATGCAATGCAGAAAATGTTCTGCTCAGCCCCTAAAATGCAGCTGCATCTCCCAAAGCCTGCGTCAGCTCTCAGGAAAGCCGCAGGAACACAACCACTTTGGAAAACTCTGAAGAGAGGGTACCACAGCCACCATCTGCTTCAAGCTGCTGGGCAGGCTGAGGGAGCTCGTGGCTTTTCCCAAAGAGGTTTTCAGCAGCGTTCAGAGACTGAAGTTTTAGAGACTGTTTAGGTGTTAGCACTGGCTTAGCCAAGCAGCACAGAAATGTGTTTGCTTTCTTGTGGGCTGTCCTGCACAAGTGGCTTTTCAGTGTGCCTTGGGCAGTGCAGGGCCAGAGGTCAGCAGCGCTCTCTCCGGCAGTGGTAGGGCTTTGGGGGTTTGCTGGGGATCCCGTTTTCCCTGCACTTGCTGATCAGACATGTTCAGGCAGAGATTCACTGCAGGGAAGGGAAACTGAGGAGTTTTGTAGGCGATATAAGGGTGGGTTTCATCCAGGTCTTCAAAAGAGACCACTGTGTTTCTTTTTGATGATAAGATTCTCCTGACTCTCCAGCTTTTCTTTCTTTCTTTCTCCAGCCAAAGACACAGCTTTTTGCATTGATTAATCAGCAGTAGTCTTGGGCATTTGCACGGTGAGTATCAACACTGTACCTGACCTCCAAAGAGCTTCTTTTTGCTGATAAGCTAAGCTCAAAGTGCAACTTGCCTAAGTCATCAAATGGTCTTCAGTACCTCCACTGCTTTAAACAAACCTCAAGAATTTTACTGGTTCTGATACTGACTACTGACATCCTCTCCTTCTGCTCATGTTGATGGACAGAAATGAACGACCAAGTGACTGAGTGACTGAGGGTAATGCCTCTGCAGGTGGTGGTGACATTGATGGAGTATGATGGATGAGGGTGACAGGGCCCCACCCCACCCACTTGCTCATGTGCATGACAGAAGGTCCTGCAAGGCAGCCCCTGATCTCTGAACAATGCCTCCAAGTACATATTTGGAAGTGTAAAAACAATGGGTTTGGCTCCAGCAGTGATTGTGCTACAAGTTTGGAACCATTTAATGAGTTGCTAATGTGAAAATAATTTTCTTTTTTGACTTCAGAATGGAAGGAGTAAAGACAGATGGCCCCAAATGCAGGGAAATGCAGCCATAGAATTGGTAATGGCTCTGCCAAGACTTGAAAGGCAGCTCATCAGGAAAAAAGGATGTTTCTGCCACTGTCAGAAGTTGACAGTAACCCTCTGATTTTTTCCATTCTTACCTCTCTAGTTAGGGCATTCCTGCCATTCTTCACCAGACATCATCAGGCTGGTGATTGCAATTACAAAGGCTAAGATGCTGTTTCAAGTTGAAATGCATCCTGTAGAGGGGAGGGGAAGATGTTCCTGGCACATGCCAGAGAACACAACTGATTGCTAATCCAGATACAGGGGGAAGTAGTCTGTGATTGATCATTGGATCTCAAGTGTCAAAAGAAAAAAAAAAAAAAACTACAGCTCTTAGGGGACCACAGGAATAGCAAAAATGTCTGCAAGGAATGTTTGTGTCTTGAATAGATTTTTTTTGTTGTTGTTTTAGATGCAGATTGGAGTTAGGAAGAGACATTTGGCATTTAAATGGGAGCTGTCAGTTCTGTCACATTTTCCAAACTCTCTCACACAAACAAAAACTGCCAAAAAGGTTCCCAGAAAAAAAGACATTTCATATTTTTATAAATAAACACCACTGAAATTGTCATTCAGAGAAGAAAACAATGTAATTTAGTGTTAAAGGTAACAATAAAAGGTAGACACATTCTTGGGGAGCAGTGAGTTGTGTATCCAGATTCATCTGCAATAACAAATCTGGTAACATCTGCTTTCCATGAGATTCCAGGTCCTTGCCAGCTATGAATGAACAGAGCCACACAAAATGTAATTTTTACCATCAATGTTCCTTTCAGGAGAACTCCTTTTGGGCTGCCATTCCTCTCAAAATCCAGGGACCGGGTTTCAAAAGTCATGAATAGTTTCTAGTGCCCAATAGTTTCTGTCTGACCTGACAGAAGCAAAAAGTGAAGTTGTCTTCATTTTCAGAGATAAAGTGCATAATGTTTTCTGAAACCCAGATGTCAAGGTAAAATTGAGGTATCCAGAAAGACTGACAAACCCTGCCAATGCCAAGGACTAAAGAAACAAGCTCTTAAACAAGTCTAGGAGCATTGACCGTTTTCCATTTACCCTCAAAACCTCCGAGCTTTATTCTCACTCTTACTTCCACAAGCTCCCAGAGCAGAGATGACAGGTCCCTTCTGCAGGGATAGGACAGTGGTACCTCCACTGTCTCCAGCCACACAGAAGCCCTCTAAACCAAAAGCACAGTAGTCACACTCCCCCTGAGCAACAAATATGTGTTGATGTCTATCGAACTACGTAGTATAGATTTCTTTTGAAAATATCTAAGATTCTTCCTACAGTTCTGTCATTATTACATGCTCTATGAGTGTATGAGTCATCATTATAGATCTTCTTCATCAGAGCTTCTTTCTTCGCAGATGAGGAGGGCACGGGTAAACAGAGACAGAACTACCTGCACCTCTGCTTTTGGACACCTTGGTCAGCATCTATAAGATACTTCAGCTGAAAAGAAGATTGATATTTGCTCAGTATCTTTAGATGCCATTCATGTTATAGCCCCGCTGCAGAGATGGGTCTTTGCCCGTGAAAAAGCCCAAGTCATGTGCTGGGAGATGAAGAGATAAGATAGGAGAGACAGCTCCCATCTGTATGAAACTGAAACCACATCAGTCAGCATCCAAAAAGAGACAGAGCCGACCTGGTTTGGTACTGCTGAAAACGGCAGGAGGAGCCCCGTGCTCTGTGGCCAGCACCGGCAGTGATGGGGCCCACTCTGCAGACATGACTCAGAACAAGCCAGAGCAAGCATGGCTCACAGATATATTCATCTCATTTTAAGCAGCAGTTATATTTAATTCTGTGACCATCTTCTATTCCACTTCTGACTTACTTTAGGCAAGATCCTTGATCCTCTTCACCCATCCACCAAGCCAAATTACCTAGCCAGGTTTGATTCCTGCAGAAAACCTAAACCACAGCCACATCATCCCTCTGAGCACAGCAAAGAGTGCTGCAGCTGGCAGCAGTGCTAGTGGCAGTGCTCTTAGCAGAGGCTTAGCTGCAAATCTCTGTCTTTTCAAGCAAGATTATTATAAACAATTAGAGAGATGTAAGATAATCCTATAAGGCTAGATTGTGGCCAGGCCCAGTCTAAGAGCACGACGCATAAGAGCAAGAGAAGGGTCTGCTTTGCTCCTTCTCTGAATTCCTCCTGTCTGCAGCCCCTGGACTCTGGAGAGCAGTTTAAGACTTTCTCTGCAAAGCTCCTGGGGGAAAACATTCCCACCCCATTCCCTCCTACCCACTGTGCCAGTAAAATCTTTACAGCTGTAAAATTCTGCAGGGAAATAGTTGTTGTACATTGCAGAGCAGCATCCCTATTAAAGATCTCTGTGGAGACAGCCACCAGTGATTTGATCCATTGCATGACTAGTTTTCACTCACTCATTCATGTCGGAACAAAATGAAGTGCTGTGGATCTAAGGCATACAAGTCATGGAAATGCTCCTCATGAATGCAAATACTCCTTGGGCTGAGGAAAGGGCCTGTAGAATCACCAGATAGTCATGTGGAATAAGCACTGACCAGCAGCCCCCTGTCTTATTAATAGATGAGAGAGCCATGCTCCTGCTCCTGGGGAGCTCGCTTGGTGGAGCTGGTCTCCAGAGAGCCAACGTCTACAAAGCGCTAACATCTGGTGCCCATTATTTCACCAGCTCTGTTGTGATTAGTCCATATGATAAGTCTGGCCAATTGCTACTGGTAAGGGATTGCTCCACTCCCTCCACCAGCCTCCTTGAGCTGTCACTTCTGGTTTGTGGCCCCTGCTAATTTGCCACTGCAATTTCCAATATTTGCTCAAATCCCACAAGGAAATCTCCCTGCCTTTCAGACAGAAGGGTAGCACTGATAATAAAAAGGGAAGGTTTATCAATTAACTCAAACTGCTCTATTGAATCAAGCTCAAATCCCCTCCTATTTCAATTATGTGAGTCTCAAAAAATGTGCTGGAAAAACTTTTGCTCAGGCAAGCGTTTCATGAGGGAGCTGGTGGGATTTACACGGGCTTTAACAAGTTAGAGAAGAGGTTAAAAAAAGAACTCCTCCTGCATCCCAATGGATTTTTCAGTCATTGTGATAGCTGGATTGTGCCCACCTGACAGAAAGTCTGCTTCTCAGAGGTGCAGGAGTGGGAATTGGGGCCTTCAGACAGAAGCTTTCCCATAATTTTTTTATTCCTTTCTCTTTTGTTCCTTTGCTTGTTCATTTCCTCATTTATCCTTTCCTTTTTGCCTTCTTTCTTTTGTTTTTCAAATGCTACCTGCCACACTAGAACACTTGTACTATAGGACATTTCCATTGCACACATTTCATGTTAGTGGAGGTAGACTAAAATGAGTAAGTCACTAGGCAACAGAATGGGAATTGCTGGTTTACACTTCTACTCAAATACATGAAACTATTCAACGAATGAATCAGATGGCTTTATGTGTTATGAAGAAGGTTCCTTGAGAAGATAGGAAAGAAAAACTAACATAAATAGGCCTAAATAACTCTACAAGGATCGAATTTTAAATTTTTTCAATGGGCGTGTAATATTTGTTTGATTAAATAATTCCTACTCTTTCTCACCTTTTTTTTTTTTTTTTTTTTTCTATAATTTCTGTATTAAGGAATTTTCTTGCAGGGACAGAGTTCCACGAGGTGAGCTCCAGAAGTGAATTCAGAAAGAGCATCAGCTTCAGTCAGGGCCTCATGTTTGTAGCTTTATTACTCATATAATACACTTCACTCCTCAAATGTTCAGTTCAGGGCATGTGTTTACCATCTTTATGTTCCATCATAAACTCATGCCTTTCAACAGTGGGTGATATTTAAGCATAAGTCAGATGTCAAACGAGACAACACTCCATGCTTTTGTGGAGATGGATGGCCTCCATTTTTCTTCTGCTGAAGTCCTTGCTGTGCTGAGGTGATAAGCACCACTCAGCTGGAAGGGAAGGAAGTTAATGTGCTTCCCAAATGAGTCACAAAAGCAGAGGCCTCGAATTCCCTAAGATTTGCACTATCTTCTTGGACACTTTCAACATACGATTTGGGCTGTGCTAGTCACTTCTCATTAACTAAGATTTGACCTGGAGCAGATCCTGCGCTCTGACATCAGTGATCATGACAAATATGCATTTTGTTTCAATAGTGCTCTGAGGAAGCACAGATAGTCCTGTTTTGTAGGTGTAGAAACGAGACACAGAAGAGTTAAATGAGATGGCCAGCATGGAGGGGAGTCACTGTTCGTAGTACAGCCTCAGACTTCTCACTCTCTAAGCATTACAGTGTCTCCATTTTGTGGTCAAAACGTTGACCAAATAGCTTGTCTGAGTGAACACAGCACATATGTGCACACATATGCACGTGGGTGTACACAGCTCTGTGCATCACACACATACACCAGATTCTTGTGATGTTCAGAGATCAGTGAGGCTAAAAGAGAGGCTTTACCACAGAGGAGGCCATGTTCCAGATAATGATTCCCTGCAAAACTCCCATGAGCCCCGTGTTGCAGGGATAGCAGGTCTCTTCCCCTTGCCCCTGATGACACTCAGTGTGAGACAGAGCAATCTTGAGCAGAATAAAAAAGGATATGCTCAGAATCCCTCTTTAAACCTCTTGTTTCTCACATTTCTTATGCTCAAAATTCTATATAAATTAGAATGCAGATCTGCAGATGCGGATGCAAAACTGTAGAAGAAGCTTGAATATAGTTTCATAAATTTAATACACTCTTAGCTGTGCTCCCTTTACAAGAAGGACAATTTGCTTTCTTATGTCAGTACAACAACATCTCCTCATGAAAGATCTGGTGAAGGCCTTATAGAAGTAACAGGTATTGGCCATTTGTCCCACTTTGTTGGAGGGTTTGGTCTCTAACCTTTATAAATTCTCTCATCAGACTTTGCAACATACCTAAATATTTTCATCTTCCTTTGGAAGAGGGCTAAGTATGTGAACCTCAGAGACACAGAGAGAGAGACAATGAAGAGATATGGCTGGTTTGGAGAAGAAGAGAGGAAGGATGCAGTGTAAGGGGTTACCAGAAAATGTAGAAAAGCTTTACATTTGTGTTACTCAGAGCGTAAGAAACTGGAGACCCGTATTTGCTAGGAAAGTTGCTCCAAAGTGCAGCAGGGAGTCTCTGGCCCCAGAAAATGGGCTGTGGCCTCAGATTTGTCTGAGTCCTCAGACCTGGCCCAGGAAGCGGCTCATTTTGCAGGACTCAGCTGATTGCTTTGCACAGACATTTTTGTATGTAAAATATTAACAGTAATTCATATTTATGTAACTCCTGAGAAGCTGAGAAAGTAACTTTGTTCTTACAAAGGACCAACCGTAAAATTTTAATATGCTAAGGTGATATGCTCAGTTTGAACTTTTGTCTGCCTTCTTGGTTACAGAATGGTCCTTTCTGGTATTGCTAATGATCCTTTTTGCTTTTTCAGAAATGCTCCTACGCAGCTTGCAGAAAAGCATTCAGGTCCCTTTAAGAAGTCAGAAACAGAGGCCTACAAAAGGTCCATTTTACCATTTTACTAGAGTTTGGGCAGCTCTTACCTACCCTGAGCTCAGCTGCACCAGGCTAATTTCCGTAAGCATCATGTGGTGTTACAGAAACCACATTTTGCCAAGCTGTCAACTGTACAGCCTTCTCTTTGCTAAACAGACTCCCATTAAAACTGTCTGCACAATTTGTCAGTTAAATGAGGTACAAGAGGGACGCTCTATTTGCCCCTAATTAGCTGTGCAGACTACCTTTGTCTGTTTGATTAAGTATTCACATTATCAATTTTGTTTAATCTGATTCATTTCACACACCTCCCCAGGGACTCAGCCCATACGGTTAACTAATCTCTGATATCATCTCTCATATCAGCCCACAGTAGTCTCCCACAGCATGCTCTACCCACACACTCACTGCTCACCAAAATCTTTGCTGGGAAAGGTTCTTCCCAACCCATGAAACCAACACTGTCTGCCTGGAGCTGAGGGTTTCTGCCTTTAAGGGAAAACAGAAAAAGCCAGCATTGTGCTTGCTGTGTTTCCTGGGTGCCTCTGCAATGACTTTTTTTTCTCTCTGAAGCTTTTCAGCTGCAGCCAGCTGACTCCAGTGCGGTGTGATATGCATCCTGCACCAGCACACCCCTTCCCACTCCTCACAGATGCCTGCGGTGCAACCTGCTCAACTCTGCAGCAAGTCCCTGATCTCTACAGGAGGCAACACCAGTGTCCCTATCACACCATAAAATAATAGATAATAATGGGGGATGGACTTTAACCAGGAGGGCCGACCCAACCACATGTATTCAAAGATGATCCCTTTGCAAGCTTGCAAGTGTCCAACTAACTGCAGAACACAACCCATTTTAAGAGACAGAAAGAATCTCCTGAAAAAAAAAAATGGACCAAAAAGATGCTCTCAAAGCTGTTTCTGTGGTTTTGCTCAAGACATGATCACAAATAGCTGGGGAGAGGCAAATGGACCTGAGCAGGGACCAGACAATGGCTAGGAATGAAGTAGTATTGCCTCATCTTCAATGGATGGGTTATTTCACCACAAAATTTGATGCTCATCTGCTTGGAAATTGAGTGCATTCCCATGCACACAACTGACTACACACATATATACACCTGCATGCATATTAGCATGAGTGCCATTGAAAATATTTCCAGCAAAATTTTTAAACATTCTATATTTGCGATATTATTAAGCTGCCTTCTGTTAAAATTTTTCTTAGAAAATGTTAGTCTAACTCTTGCCACTGGTTACACTTCTGATAAAAATAAAGTTTTCATAATTTTGCAGTGACAAGTTTTAAGTGAACAAAAATCAATTTTTGCAATTAGCCAATGTGAAAATCCTGCCCCACATGTTTTTGGTGTGTTTCAATGTGGAAGAGTTTGGGTCCTAATGCTTTTCAGATTGCAATTTTTCCATTTCTCTATTTTAAAGGAAGAGTGAGATCCAACTTAGATTTCAGTAGGTCACTACTCCAAATTCCTTTCCTTGTGTTACTAATATTGCATGACTGATAAGAGTAAAAGAAGCAAGGTGATGTGCCAAGGTGAGTGGCAACAATCAGTGCCACTCTTCTTTGGGTCAGGTTTTCTCATGGCAGTATATGGAAAAGACATTTCCAAATTCTGATCTGGCTTCTGCCCTGAAGTAAACACTGTCAGACAGAATACAGGTAGACAAACATTGCTGTTGCTGTTATGCTGCCCAGAACACCCAAGACTCCAAGGCTGAAATTGGCATTAGAAAATAATTTTAAATGCTGGATTGCAATATGAAAGTCTATAGAACAGTGTAGATTGAAAAAGCCACGGTATTGAAAAGCCATTGAAAAATACACCATGGTATTTCATGGAGTTTCATTAGTATAATTCAAAAAAGTTTATTTTATGAATCCCCTGCTGACCCTGGGAGAATGGTTTATAGCTGAAAAACTCTTCAAAATGCTTTGCAAAAAATCTTTCTCTTTATTGCTCAAGTTTTTATTTTCAAGAGAACAAGCTGTTTTACGGTTGATGCAAAAATTTAACACCAAGATCCAACCTTGTGAAATACTTGACTGTTCTTCCCTGCATTAAAGTTCAGTTACCAGGTACAACTCAGGGGACTCAAAACCAGCAAAGAACATCTGGCTTTTGGTGCTAATAAAATGAGACTTTTTTTCTTTCCTTTTTTGTTTGTTTGTTTGTTTGGTTGGTTGGGTTTTTTTGTTTTGTTGGGTTTTTTTTTTTTTTTTTTTTTTTTTTTTTTAAAGACAAAAAGGCTCATAAAACACTTTGGCTTTGTTATTCCTATTTCTACAGACCTTCAAAGAAACAAAACAACTTTTGAGCAATAACTGAAGAGAAAAAATGGCACAAAATGTCAGTTAAATATCAAATTGAGAAAGCAGCCATATTTGGAAGACTATTTCAGTGTACATTTGGATATAAATGCATGCAAAAAATAACTACAATGATAATGAGCAAGTATTTAGCTGAGTGCATAAACAGGCCCAAAGGCAGGAAGCTGAAGAAATTACATGGTGAAGGAGTAATAGTTAATCTTTTAATTAATATTTAAATCAATTAGTCCCCAGCATCTACAACAATAAATTGAGGAAGTAACCAGTCAGCTCAAGGATTACAACCAGTTAGGAAAGAGTGACTGAACTGGAGTGTTCAAGGAATCTGAGCACCAAAGAGAAAGCACCACAAGTATTTCCTTTTCAAAAGGAGAGAAGATGTGTGTTCTTACAGTGGCGGAAAACTGAGTTTGAAAAGTAAGAAGTTTTAGATCTATGAAAATGGATGAATGGAAATGAACAAAACTGATGTTTCGTTTCCATAACTATGGCCTGCCCTGGGCATACATCTTTGCATACATCTGATGCAAGACTTTCAGATTCCTGAAGAACTAAAAGTATCGTAAGAATAATTTTCACCATCATTATTCATGATAATGGCAACTACAGAGTAGTACTGAGGAGCCTGAATCAAGGTCCACAAATCTTTGGCATCAACACCCTAGGAATACAGGGCTGCAAGAGAATCAATGCATCAAGGAGAGTGCATCTGCTGCTTAGAGTCTCCTAACTCATTGTCACATCAAGCGACACCTTGGCTTAAAGAAGATGAGTATCAATATTGGGCTTTACTTTGGGTTATTTCGAGTTCTGTGTTTAAGCAACTTGCTGAAGCATATGTTTGCTTTAAAATTAATTGAAAGCACAAGAACTTGGTTTATACCAGTCAAATACTTGGATAATAATAATGTCTGTATTTGGAAAATTACTGCAAAACAGAAGTTCTGACAACCACTTATATCACTTACATTCTAATCCAAGTTGTACTGTCTGGGTGGACACTGCAAAGGAGAGTGCTACTTTTCTTTCTCAGTGCTCTTAAACTCTGTTGTTGGGCTCTGTGTTTGCTGAAGATGGTTTGCCTGCAGAAGTTTTTCCCATAAAAATACTTGCAGAATGAGGCTGATGAGTTTCTAAACTTCCTTTAATTTCCTATTCTACTGCTGCTCTCAGTTGTGCAGATGAAAGCAGGGCAAGGTGCAATAAATCTGTGGATGGGAAGTTATCTGTTCAATTACATTATGAGTCTGGACATATACAGCATCAGGATGCAGTAAAGGAAGAGATGGAAAATTTAAATCTCAGAACATCATTAGCCAGCATCCGATAACTGACCTGATGGAAACACAGGGCAACATATCTGCACATAATGGGATATTAGCATCCTTAGGTTTAAAAATATCAGCTTTTGTTTGCTGTATACAATGCAAAACTTGGCTGAACATGTGTGAGCTGGTTAGAATATAACTGCATCCTCATTTTTGTAACTGGTGTTATGACTAAAAATGACAAGCAGTTGGCATTTCTGATTCATGTCTCCTTTACAAAGTGCCATTCTTTAGAAGGTCTGGTGCTGCTGTCAGCCACATGCTTTGGGCTCTTCTAAGGTTATTTTGTCTTAATGAGGAAAAAGTCTTACATTTTTTGGTGGAAACCTGGTGCTCATTTGCTATCCTGGAAATATTTATCTGGCTGGCAAATGCATTATATTGAAACAAATGGATTCTGTAAACTATCACTATTCTATGTTCTAGAGTACAAATTTTCACTCCAATGTTTTTCAATATATTGAAAATTCAAATACCATTATTGCTTCACAAAGCTCCCCAAATGTGTCAGGTTCAAGGTGCAAGCACCAATACAAATTATTCCATCAAGCCTGAGGCAAAACAAAAAAGAAAAATTTAGTATTTTGACCACTTGATGGCTTTTGAGGAGTTTGGAGCCAAATTTTAGGGAGGGCAAGAAGTAGCAGACATGGTTTGCCGGGAAATTCATGAGTTGCTCAGTTGCTTTTGCTATTTCCAAGAAACAGTGGTAACTCTGGGGGAATGCAGTGATGGTTACTTAGCACAGCCAGAGCCTCTCACTGGCATGTCACTGTCTCCGAAGCTTTGCCAAAAAAAGTCTGAAGGATCCAGTGATGACCACCAAGTGTCTGACAGGCCTTGGCAAGTTCCCCTAATTAACTTGAGAGCCCTTGCAGAGCTTCTGTGCCTTGTAAGTCCAGTCAACATTTAAAGCAATGTTGTGAAGCAGATCTCCTCAGTCCCCAAAGGGGTTTCCCTTAATCTCCTCAGTCCCACCAAGATCTTCAGCTGAAGAAACTCTGGCAGAAGGAAAATGCTGCAAGGAATTTTTAAACCTCAGAGGGACTCTTGCAGGGATCTGAGGCAGATCTGGTCAGGTTAACAAGGTTTGTGAAGGCTCCTGAGTAGCTTGGGAAAAAGGGGAAAAAAAGGAAAAATACAAACTTTGGGTCCAGTTGTAGCAAACAGGAGTCCAAGATATGCTAATTAACACAGCTGCCATCAAGGATGTAATCTAATTTACATACTTGGTAGTGAATAAATGCTTCCATATGGCAGAGTACCAGCATTTTTCCTTGACAACTTTATCAAAAAGCTAATGGAAAATGCATGCAAAAAAAAAAAAAAAAAATCCAGCTTGACTAAAGACAGCAAATCCAGTAAAAATAGTGAGAGAAATGCAGAGGGGAAAGATCACATTAAGCAAGATATATTAGCAAGCAAAGAAACTATGTTTTAAATATTTTCTAATGAAGCAGTTGAAAAACTCAGAAATGCTCTACGATGTTCCCCAATTAACTTATTTCCTCATCTTCTTGTCCCAACCAAATCCATGAAATGGCCTTATGCTTCTTCATCCTGTACATCCACCATTGCCAATTTGAGGCAGATGCTCAAATGCTCAGGTGCCCAAAATGAGCCAGATGCTCAGATGCTGTACTACTGGACTTCCTGATGCGTGTAAGCCCACAAATCCATCCCTGCCTTCAGAGTCCTGGACTAGCACATGATTCACTGTGTGTGGCAGCAGAGCTCCCCATAGTGCATGAGAGCATTGCAGACTGCCTCAACAGTCATGTCATCTTCCTGGTGCAGGCCATCTCTCTTAATCAAATTGGTGACTTCCCAAACTCTGTGCATACCTCCCACTCAATGAGAGGAACCAACTTTACTGACCATGGCAGCTGGCTGTTGGAGATGGCCTCAGTGATGGGCCACATGACAGACCACACTTTCCTGAAGTGGCT
Organism: Rhadina sibilatrix; assembly: GCA_013400275.1. Lineage (NCBI taxonomy): Eukaryota > Metazoa > Chordata > Aves > Passeriformes > Phylloscopidae > Rhadina > Rhadina sibilatrix. The sequence goes on along the minus strand of VWYO01000533.1, from coordinate 669,882 downwards.
CCAATTTTTTTGACAACATTGGACCTCTGATTTGGAAGTGTTTGATGAATCACAGGCTTCAATCACCACATTGAAGTGGCCACTGTGTTATCTCTGGGCATCACAGGTCTTAGCCAAAGTCAACAATGTGGCTTGAGAGGGAAGATACTGATTGAAGGGAGCACTTTTCCCTAAGCATGAATGCCTTTCACAGTGAAGCAGAAAGTGATGGTCTGGGAAGATGTAAACTCACATGGCTATATGCATTCTCCAGCCTTTCAGACACTTGTACTTTCCAAAGAGAAGGTAGAAAACATTAGTGGTATTTTCTGAAAACATCCATAAAGCAAACTCAGTCCCTAAGGACTCTCCCAAAAGGGAACGCCCTCTGTTTGGAAGATGCTGGACTCTCTGGGATTTTCAACAGCCTTTTCTTTTGGGATCTTTGCCTGAAGCAGAGCTGCCTGAGAAATGACTACTCAATTTGTTGTACAAGGCCCTTCATTATGGCCCTAAAAAAAAGGAACTCAAGATATTGAACATGTTTGTCATTAAATTACTCATAGTCTATCTGTAAGTGGTAAAGGACATGACCTTCACACTCATATGTCCAGTACACGCACAAACACAGTAACATTCCCAAACAAACCAAAATCTGGACTAAATGACCTAGCAGGTAGCCATGTAGGTTGAGCTGGGTTTAAATGTACCCTTAAAAGGAGCCATACAACTGCTCTAAGCCAGATTCTAGAAATTTTCCCAACTGAAATGTAGTAAGAATATTCATACATGTGCTTAACCTTAGATATTTGTGTTGTCTTACTCAGACTTTGTGCTTGAACACATTGTTGGATGCAAGCCAGGGCACAAGTCCCCTACTGAGGATCAAGCTTAGTCTAGTCATCATTCTCCTTTTGCACTCGTTCTGATCTGTCATGGAACAGATATTCCATAATCCTCACGGGGCATCTGAGTTAAAGTCGCACTGCATTCTTCAGGTAGCCTTGCCTTGTCTAAGTTCCCTCTTTGTTTTTCCCACAAAAATCTTTGTAGCCAAAGGAGAACAGAAGCACATCTATTCACATATGAAAAATCAGAATAAAAATTTAGTATTGAAACTCAGGGAAAATTAAAAATTGTTGTATAATTATAGATTTTAAGCAACGAGACTATGAATGGAGACTTTATTTTCAGCTTTCCTTGTAGATTACAGCTTCAATGGTTTTTTTAAAAAATCTCTTTGGATGAAATAGTTGAATTTTCATTTCAAATATGATTTCAATTAATCAAAAATTTTGTGGATCAAAATGTTCCTTGGAAATCAATATTTGCACTTTCAACTATTAAATAATTTAGTACTTTTTATTTTTTACATCAGTTCAGTGAAAGAAATATGGAAGCTGAAGCAAAGCAGTCCTGAATTTTTAGGAAATTTCACTTCAGATGGATCATTCTGGTGTTTCCAAAGTAGTCATAATTTCTTCTTTGCAGGACTTAAATTTTTGCTTTATCTCTCTTTTTCTCACAGAGGATAGATACATTTAGGATTAAAAGGAATTTTACAATCTATACTTTGTAAAAGGGAAATTCTAAAAGCAGACTTTCTTTAAAAATCTTGTAGGAGGTCAGAACTAGAGCAGGAAAATTACTGTCTATAGTAACTGGTGCCGATATAATCTGCCTTTCTACTGACGAATGCAGGAATTCTACTGACAAATGCAGGGATTTTTTTTCTACATAGGATTGATTGATTGATACATGCAATTCTTGACGTATGTGAAAACTGGAGCACTGGAATATACTCTATCAGCAGATCCCTTTGGCAGCAGTGCCATGCAGGAGTCACACACACCCCCTCTGCCAGATGAACCTGGAGGGAACCCCTGCCCTGGCTAAGGCAGGTGAGGCCAGTCAACTTTACCAGCCCAGATATCATCTGGAATTTTAAATAGAAATTGCTCTACATGCAGAAGGACCCTGAGACAGCTGCAATGGACAGCCTTCAGCTTTGCTCCACGGACCCATCTTTAGGACTTCTTTTGAAATAAAATACTTAGAGCTATAGCTGCGTGTTTAAAGCATGGATGTGCACCAGTAAGGTAATGACTGCCACTACAAGTCCCTGCAAAATTTCCAAAACAGTTTTTCAAATACAAATATATTTGGTCTCCATCTCTGTTGTCTCTCTTCCTTCCATGCCTCCCATTTCTGGCTGCTGGGACAAGGCAGCAGTCACAGCAGATGCCAGGCTGCCTGGCTGCCTTCTCCTTGTGCATGTGAAGACAGCAGCAAACCTGGGTGGTGCATTTAGCCCACCTTTAGCCCATCAAAAGCTTTTTTCCTGCTACAGGGCAACTTCACCAAAGGTCATATTTTTCTCATTGCTTATACTGGCCAAGAGAAATCTAAACTGAGCTTGGGAAAGCTGGAAATGCCATGCAAAATCCTGACATCAGGAGAGGGCTGTGTTTGTATCCTCACCTTTCAGCAGAGGTCAATATTTGCTGTGGTAAAGGCAGCTTCTGCTCTGTAACCAGCACTCACTGCCTCAAACCAGAGCTGAAGAAACATCATCTGAGCCAGCATGGCCCTTATTTCTTTCATATCCCCCTTGTCAACAGTTTGAAAATGAGATAGCTAATTTTGTGCCTGACAAGAAAGGACGGATCATTTTCTCAGATGCTGCTATCAGCAGAGTCAGTGCTGGTACACTCTCCGAGGGAGTCCCCACACTACAGGTTACTGGCAGGCAGACAAACGCTCGCTGACAGCCATTTGTGACCAACTATGAAACACCATCTGCTGTAGTTGGAGGGAAGGAACATATCCAGCAAGTGATACCACTGTGAGAAATGATTTTGTGTGTTGACACACAGCGGTCTTTAGATAGCCCCAAAGAATAAGCCTACTTTGTTTTTCCAGATTTGTGTATGGGGGGAAGAAACATTCTCTGTTTTTGGGGGTCCATGGGTGAGACTTCCTGGATCTATTTGTATTGGAGCCAGAAAAAGAAAGGGTTTCATATGTCTGTATTAACAGGTGTACTAAATACAACTGTGAACTGAGCCAAATGCATCTTTAGCAATGTCGTGTTGGGGGGTGAAGCACTGTCTGACAGCTAAAACACCCGCTGGAGTGTGAATCTGCCACAGGATCGTTTGTGACATTGGACAAGCCTCATCCCTTCTTTTAGGAACTGGCTCTCAGTTTTGAGGAACAGCAATAACACTTTTCTTCAAGTTGAGTGTTGGAGGGCAAGGTAGTGTTTGTTCAGCCCTTTGAAATCCCTGGAGAAAGGAGATAAATAAATTTTATTAAACTTCAGGGATTGTCATCTGGTTCAGAGGCTGTTAAGTGGACCAACACAAAGGCTTTACCTTCAGGATGTGGAGGGGGAAAAAAAGTACAACAAAACAAGACATTTTCACACTTCTAAAGACATCCTTGGAAGTTTAAGTGCAAAAAAAAAGTACCCACATGTGTCCAAAATGCTGTCGAAAAGCAAAAGACTTCCCTTAGCAACTAACTTAGGCAGCAGATCCCAAAAGTGTCAGGAGAAGGGATGCTCAGCTCCTTCACAGGGGGAAGGAATCTTACTTGCTCATTAACGTAAATAAGGCATGCAGCCAAAGGCATATGCCAACTCTTCCCTCTATGGTCAGAGAACAAGGCTTTCATTTTAAGAGTCTTAATAGTCCTATGTCTCATGATTAAATAATGAGAGCTGGCATCCAAAGTATCTGAAGTTCAGCTGATCTTGCATTATCCTTCAAGGCCCTGGCAGACTATAAAACAAAATATTTTCAAGTAAAATATGCAGATGTAAAAATAAATAAAAGATACATCTTAAAACAACTGATCAGTCTTAAGGCAGAGAAACATCAAATTATTATGGCAGATTATCACCTTATTTCTTTGAATTGTAGCAAAATTTTTAAAAATTATATATATATAAATGATTTTGTATTTTTGTATGTGGTTTTGTATGTATACACACACATAGATACACGTATGTTTTTCCTACCATTTCTTTCTGATCTGTCCTGCATTTCTGTGAAATTGCTATCATAGTGATGTTTGTCGTCAGAGGTTTGCAAGTAGTAAATGCTGTTTTACCCTAGAAATTCTTTCTGAAGGTTAACAGGATGCCTGGATGCCTGGATTCAATCTCTTTAGGCCTATATATATATATATTACATAAAATCTGCTATGGGAGGGCTTGGTCCAGATCCTGTTGAAGCTGGAAATGCACTGCGTGCAGTGTCATCCAGAGAGCAGCAGAAGGGTCTGGACTTCCCTCTGGCTCGGGACTGGACCCAGAGGTGGCCCGTGGAAGCCCAAACCCCAAGGCAGATAGGAACAGGGACCAGAAGGGGGGCTGTAGCAGGGGCACTGGAGGGGAGGCAAACCCACCTCCAGGGTCCAGCAGGCAGGGAGGTGGGAGCACTGCCAGCCAGCTACAGGGAACGGAGAGAGAAAGTGGGATAGACAAGGGCTTTCAGGAAACCTTATTTATGATTTAAATATGCTGTCACTTGTGCCCATGCGATATGAAAACCAAATCTAAACATTTGTCTGTAGAATCAGGTGATGACTGGCCCTCTACTGTCTCAAGGGGGGCAGGAAAATGGTCCATGCACCTGCCACCTAATTCAGTTTAAAACCTGACACATTTACCAAGAGTGGGCTGGCATAATGAACTTCATTCATGCTGTCAGTGGAGTCAATAACTTATCCCCAACTGCTTTTGTCTCCCTGGCGGCAGTGCCTCTGATCGGGCTGAGGTACTTATTCAAGTAAAATTTATTTTCAATTGCAGGCCATAATACTACTGGCACAAGCCTTGCTTTGACAGAAGCTTTTGCTCAAGGCTAAACTATTGTTAAAGTTTGTGCCCATTGTCCAGGGTCTTTGATCTGTCAAAGCTGCTTAACAAGCTGGTTAAAAACTGTTTCAGATAACAGGTGTGTCCTTTGAGAATGCAGGGCCATTTTTCAACTTCTTTAAAAGACTAGTCCAGTAGCTGACTAAAATTTACATGCTGGTTGGTGGTGATATATGTAAAGCACTTTTAAAGCAAGAAATTCGATTTAGGGGTTTATTTCCCTGAACTTCCTTGTGGTTTGTTGTTGGTTTTGTTCTTTTTTGTTTTGTGGTTTAGGGTTTTGGGGCTTTTTTCTCCGAGGAAGTAAAAAGATTTACAAGGTGCTTCTCTGTGGCCTTGGAAGTATTTAGCAGAAAAATGATTGAGCTGCTAAATCTACCTGTGGCACTACAATGGCACCTAGCCAGAGTAAAGTCGTATTTGAAGCAGCAAGCACCAGTGAACACAGCTAGGAGAAAGCTTATAATGGAGAGGAGCAAAAGTGTGGTCACATGAGGCAGGCGCTGCTGGGGTAGGATCGCAGAGGGGACACACTTCCCCTCCAAGCCAAAGCCTGCTCCAATGCAGCTGTGCTGCCCCAGCCCATCCCTGCCCCACAGCTGGGTCTGCTACCAAATCTCAGAGCCTTTAGCATGGTTAGCATCAGGATCTGCTCTTGCTACTTAAAAAGCCCAGTTTCTGGGAGGAGATCACCATCGTATCTTGGGTCCCCACTGTATAAGCCCGACTATTCATGCATGGCCAATGGCGTGAAAAAAATTTCCTTTGAATTGTCCATATGTCAGCTATATTCTTCAGGGTGTGCAAAAAATGGTTCCTCCCCTTCACATATGTTTTAAAACACTACTGAGGTCCTGGGGGATTTAACCAGTTTTAACCCAACCCATTTGGTTTTGTTTTTTGTGGAAAAAAAAATCAAAAAACATGTCCACAGTCATTCTGAAATGCATGGAGCTGGCCGAAAAGTTTAGGGAAAAGGGGGAAGGGAATCTCACTGTATGTGCACTGTATGTGTTAGGGAGGGTGTGGAAGGAAGGGAGAATGAGCATCTTCAGGGGTGGTTTCCCCCCGTCTTTGGATCAATACCACCTAATTGTGGAACTGCTGCAACTGGGATTTTGGTCCAGACCAAGAATCTCTGTGCCTTTCCAATTTCCAGTTGAGCACACAACCTGAGCAACCAATCAGTCACAACTTGGCAAATCTGTGTGTATTTGCCAAGCCCTGTCAGAGGCCAAGGAGTGAACTGAGGTCAGCACTGCAATTAGAGGTGTCTCGTACAACCCCAGCCTGCTGACTGCAGGCTGCTGCACAGGTACCCCAAGTTCTCCACAGATGTACAGAGGGTGCAGATCCCTGGAAGGCTCACTTGCAGCTCTGGCCAGGCAGCTTTGTTTGTACAGTACATTGATCATGTCTTTACAGGCAGTCACTGCAGTCCCCAGTGCTGGTCTGGGGGTCTCCCAGGGTCCTGGGCTGCAGGGTCTCCACAGGAGGGAGCTGAGCAAGGAGGGGGCAGACAGAGTCCTCACAGGCAGCTCTGCAGCCACGGGCAGATCATGAATAAAATGTGGTATTTCCCAAACACCTGCCTATCTTTGATGTGCAGGAAATAAGCACCTTCAGCAGGTGAGTGCAAGGTCATTTTCAACAGAAAA
>VWYO01000533.1:583561-646320 GCA_013400275.1 Rhadina sibilatrix | reverse complement strand
CCACACAACTTGTCACATAGTTTGGAATCACATCTGGCTAGGCAGTGTTGAAGGATAATAATACTGCTCAAAAGCCTGTATTTATTTTCACTTTCGCCTTTATGTTCTGGCCCATATTCACACCTCACAAATTCACAAATATTAACATCCTCAAATGAGCAAGTTTTCTTTTTATTTCTGCCCTTCCATGTCACTTGCAGTTATTTGCATTCTTATTATTGTGAACTTTCTCAATCTCTTACGCTTGGTACTGAAACTCACACAATGTGTTTTAAGAACCCCCTCCCTGACTGCTTTAGATAGTTGATGATTACTCTGTTACTCTGTAAGTCATGTATAGGGTATTTAAGTATCGGCTGTAAACAGGGTGGGAGATGTTTACAGTGTACAGGAGAGCTGCCCTCAGCTCCCCCCCGTACCCTCTCCATCAGAAACCCCAGATGCGTTGAGGTTAAGAAAGCTTCTCAAATACTTACAGTTATCTCAGTGTGAAAGCATTGGTGTTCTAACCAATAAAGATTGAAATGCTTTGCCATCTCAGAAACAAGTGTAATGCAACTTAGTTTTCATAGCTATAGTGAAAACAAATAAAGTCATAGAAATTATTGAATGATTTTTCCACTACACATTCAAAAACATAGAAGACTCACTAAACAGAAAGAAAAAAAAAAAAAAATCCTTGTCTCATTTTGTATCTCAATTTTAAACAATGGATGTTTCCAGTGAATATTTACAGGTTAATAATAGGCTAGTACAAATTCTAGAAGACACAACAAAAATTATCTGCAGTCTATTCACAAACCTTTGCCATGTCTCAGTGTTTGGGGATGGGCGTATGGACTGCCTTCACCACCCTTGAATAGAAGTCTATTGTGTGGGCTTGTTCCATTGGGATCAATGGGACGACATGTGCAATGAGATGCTAATGAACACCAGAAACGATGGTAAAATCTGGCCTGGCTAAGGCATGAGACTGTTTTTATAAATCACTGCTGAGCATCTTGCTATACTTCTGTCAGCTAAGCTGTTGAAACTTCAAATATTCAGGGAGACTTTACTATATAAGTTTTTTTCATCATTTAAATCTCATTTTCCCACCCTTACAATGTGAATAATTATCCATTCTTGTCTTGTTTAAAGTTGTAGATGAAGGCAGCCCCTTTTCAGTGACAATTGCACTGTTAATGTAAATGTGATTCCAGAAATGGAAAATAAAATACACTGGAGGAAAATAATATCAAACACAAGTATATAAGAGAAGAATGATGGTCAGAAAGCAGGCTCATGGGGAAGGATGGTGCTGGTAGCGTGTAGCCTAATGGTCATTGCCCCACTGCATCTGCAGAACTCCACATCAGAAAGGTTATTGTCTCATAGAAAGGGGGCAACAGCCCCAGCCCACCTCAGAGAGCCCCCAGGCAAAAGTGCAGGAGCAGTTGTGCCTGGTGAATGCTTAAAGCCAGGCACAGGGCTGTGGTGCTGGAGGAGATGGGTGGTTTTCTTGGTCCTCCCTTCAGTCTGGGCAGGGACATAGCATGTGTCATTTGAATGGAAAACCTACAAACTTGTGGATATAACATTGGGAGCCTGTAATTCTTGGCAGCCTGGAGCAGGCTTAGAAGGGCTCAGACACAATAGTATTGAGGATCATAAAAGTCCCACCTCTGTCTCTTAAAAGAGAGAGAGAGGGAGAGAAGACAAGATCCACCAACACCATCTTTTCTCACCAGCTTATGGTAGAGGTTAATTATTAACTATTGAAACATTGACAAACTGAGGTGTTTGTTTGCTTATTATGAGGCCTGCCAGGGCCAGAACCAAACCTTACTGAAGCTGACTGATGTCTCCTGGTTTCAATAGACTCAGAGGTCAGGCCCCTAAAATTCAAATCACCAGTGCTGTTCCTTGCAATAAAGAACCAGTGAGCACTTTGAGGAAGCACTTAATTACTCCAATGAGATCATTTAGTTTTTAAACAAAAATGCTTTAATTGGGGGCAGACCCTTTCATATTTGTTTCCCAAGAAGGAAATTGATTAGCAAAATGTTAATAATGAGATTTTAAAAGAGCTCACGCGAGCCATAGACACCAAGTTCAGCTAAGGAAACTCACAGTTTCTTTCCAGCTGCCAATGCTAAGCAAAACTGTTTTCAGGGAAGAACCCATGGATGGAATGCAGGTCATCTGCTCTAGTTTGCTAATACCACTGCTGTAACCATTTTTCCTGTTGTTCTTTTGCACGTAAACCAAAGGTGGGTGTCCAGTAGGGGCAGTTTCATGTATCCAGATCTAGCCTGAAGCCATCATCTCTTTGTCAGGGAGACACTTTCTTGCAGAGGTGCTTAGCTGGGGCCACAGTAAAACGCAGCCTTCAGTGGTTTCAGATATTGCCAGCAAATTTAATTGAAAGGAGAAATACATGGGACGTGAGAGATTCCTTGATGGAAGTTAGTGCCCCTAATACTCTGCCTGGCAGTCAGAAATACTGCTGACTGGGAGCATGGGATGGAGTAGGATCTTGGAAGCTACAGCTTTTTCTCAGCCAGTTTGTACACAGCAAAACAAACAGCTGGCGCTGCTTTTATGCTACCTCATCTTTTTTTTCAGGTATTTTGTATACTCAGGGAGGTGAGAGTTCTAAGGTTCTTCCAGACACAAAGAATGTATTTCTGGAGTGGAATGACACGCATATTGACACAGTCTTGCTAACAGTTACTGCCTGTAGTATGGCAAGAACAACTGACCCAAAAAAATATGGTTACACAGAGATGTGTAAAACCTTCACTATGGAGAGTACTGTGTAAATAGCATAGATAGATAAATAGATAGATAAAACTAGGCAACAAAAATCAGAACTATAAAAGGTAAAGAAGCAAGAAATTATATGTATTTTTAATTTTATAGCTCTGCATGACTGATAACAGATGCAGTGAGAAGTAATTATTCTCACCACTTCTGAAAATAAAATTCAATTTAAAATTACATTCGTAGGTATGTATGTTTTGAGTTGTCTTCTCATCAGCTTTGTTACTGAGAGAGCCTCTTCTCCACATCTGGCTGGGACCCATAATGGATAATCAGCATGTTGCAGCTCAAGATTTTGCAGATATCACTACCATTTTCCTAAATTGCAGAGACCCAATCTTGCATCTTAGCGTATGTGAACTACTCAGAACTCCGTGAAGATTTGGGGAGTATGTACATTCTGATTACCTCCCTGGATTTCAATATTTTAAGTATTTCCATCTATCAGAAGTCCTATAGGGTCCTTTGTACACTGCAAAATTTTGTGACTTTCCAAAATCACTAGAATTCACACACTTAGTTCCTTTGATCTGTATATTCATGGCATCTTTTATTTTTATTGAAATAAGATTTGGAGTTGCAAAAATAGCAAGCTAACAAAATATCAACTCAAACCTGGTGCATTTTACTAATGAGAAAAAAGACCCACTGGATTTTTGTACTGCCCTACTCTGATATTAGTAAATTCATATTAAATATATTGACCTCAGCTCAATATTAACTTGAATGATTACATTCACTCAAGACTCCTCATGTCTTTTAAAGAGAAAGGCAAAAGGAAATAACTAAGAGATCATCTTTGTTATTTTAACAATATTTCAGTTTACTTTCACCTATTTAATGAACTCTGAAATTTAATTTCGAGGCTGAAAATTGTAAAACGAATACATACTTATTGGAATTTTTTTAAAAAATCACTTAAAGGACATTCTTCAGGGTATTGAAAGTTTTTTTTTTTTTTCCTGTTTGTTTGATTTTTTAATCTTGTATATGGTCCTGTCCCTCATAAGTCACAGCAAACAATATAGTATTCCACAGGAGCTTTTATCCTAGTGAGCAGAAAGTGAGCAGAAAGACTGAACAAAAGAATGAATTAATTAATTAATTGATGAATGTATTTAAATAAGGCTCCACCTGCTCTGCTTCAAAAATCTCTCACTATACTACAGAGAGGTTGGTTGCACTAATATCAAAGCCTTCCTCTTGATGTTTGAACAAGATGATTTGTTCACACTTGGAGTGGTTGCCAAAATGCAAGATATGCAACATAGATGCTGCCTTTGCTGATGTGTCTAATATCAGGAAATCCCAACCTAAAAGCAACAAGGAAGGCAGTCTATCCAAAGGGCAATGGGAAAAAGTAGATTTTCCCACTGCTTTTTCAGAAGTGAACTTGTTTCATCTTAAGAATTTGCCTTGCTAGCATGAACAATTCACCAACATGAAGAATTTACCTTAATATGAACAAAGGCAGTCTTTTTAGGATTTTTTTTACCTTTATGTTCTAAACCCAGTGATGCTTTCTTGTTCTACATTAACAGACAAGTTTTATGCTAACAAACTGCATGGGACAGGACCTTGGTTTGCCTGCCAGACACCAGCAGAATTTGCCAAAAGTTTGCAGAAGGGCTGCTCTAAAAAAGAGAATGGAGAAAGCCACAATAGTTGTAGCTCCTTATTGAGGTTATAGCAGAGCCCCACCGGTGGCACTGAAGAGAAGGAGTTGGTGGCTAAGGGGTGTTGGATTAAGAGGGGTGGGGGCGGGATTTGTGTGTCCCCCCATCCCAGACAAAGGTCCCTGTCCCCCGCAGGAAGGTGCTGAAATGCAAAGCAAGCTCCCAGCTCCTTTTCTCTCCCTTGGTGGCATTTGGAAGTGTAAAGCTTTGAATACCAATTGCTTGAACTGGACATATGTGAATCTCTTCTAATCCTACTAATCCCGTCCCCAAGTGCTTCTTTGTATGTGGAGGCAACACACATAGATCTAAGTGAAAGTGGCCGTAATCCTGGAAATGTGGAAAAATGTCCCAGTGTGGGAGTTGGGAGAGGGAAAAGCTCCCCAGCGGAGGGAACCCGCTGGAAGAGCTTTGTGTTTGTGGGGTGAGCGAGGGGCAGCAGTGGGGGCAGGGGAGACATGAAGGAGAGATCTCACCTTCCCTGAGCCGTGAGGAGGAAAGCAAACCCACCCAGCGGGAAAGCTCCCTTTGCAAACAGCCATCGCACACTTGAGCAAACCCGCAGAACTGAGACAAAGTTTCCAAACGCTGGGAAATTCACCCACCGGCAGCTTTCAGCAGTGTGAGCTCAGCAGGCAAGGCACTAATGTGCTGACTTCATTATTTCCCGACCTCGCCCCGCTGAATGGCAGATTTGTGTAGGGAGCGGTGCACCATCACTCCACCCTTCTCTGGCCACAAACACAGGGAGAGGAGCTGGGATCATGTACCCAGTCAGCTGCCCGGGGTCTGCCTTTGGGAGGGGACCCTCTTACCCTGCACGGATGTGAGAAGTAGAATCAGATCTTCGCCGAGCAAGGCAGCAGAGACGCAGTCAGCTTGCAAGTGTGCGGATGTGTTATTCATTCAGCCTCTCTGGAAACTGATTTCAGGCAGCAAATCCTCTAACTTTACGTAGGTAAAAGGAGAGAGACGGCGGAAGCTTCTGTATCTTTGATTCAATACTGAAACCTCAGCATCTGACCAGCCTGTTATTTAAAATTAACATCCACCTGGATACTAACAAACCCTATGGGTTTTCCAAATATACAAGTCATATAATTCAGCCACACGAATTTCCCAAATGTCAGACAGCTAATTTACATTTTCTTGGCTAGTCACTGAATAAAACGTGTTTATACCCCACAGTAGATCGTGTACAAGGAAATTAATCTGGTTTTTGTATGCGCTTTCAAAATATTTTAAAATATGGAGCAATTGATAACATTATTTGCCAGGCAAATCTTTATTTTACTCAATAAATCTCTAAATAAAACCATGTTAGGTAAGAAAATCTAAGGCTATATATTCTCTTGGAGTTGACATTTTTATTACCTCACCAGACTTTGTGCTTTCATAAATAAGTGTCAACTGAAATTAACCTGCTGTTTAGAGATAGTATAAACCATCCCAAAATCAGCCTGGGGACTGTGAGTCTTTTTTTTTTTTTTTTTTTTGCACATGAACCTCCTGAATGTCACAGGGACAGAAAATGAGGCTAGATTTTTAACTTTGCATGGATAAAGCAATAAGACTGCCTCTAAGAAACATGTTAAGCCAAAACCTCAATGCACAAAAACCACTTTATTAGCAGGAAAGAGCCAAGGGAAGAGTTTTTCCATGTGCATCAGAGAATACACAGGATAAAATGGGTAAGAATAAAACTATCTAAGTCTGGTACTGGTGCAGCTCTGGGGATGTGACCCTGCTGCTGGCCACAGAAACATTGCTGACATGGAGGACTGGTCTTGGCATCCAAGGGATACTGCTGATGTTGCACCAACAACCTCCTCAAACTCCAGCAGTGCTGCCCTGTCGGCAGGCTGGCAGGATGAGGGGGCCTGGGAGAGTACAGCCCTTCTGGGCAGAGACAATCCACAGAGACAAGGCACACTGGCACAGTTGTTTCCTTCTTTACCCTTCCCAGACAGGCAAGAGAAGGAAAACAATCTGTCTGTAGGGAAGCTAGCTTCATTCATATTAAAGAGCCCTGTGGCCCAAGGGTGCCTGTGGTGTTGTCTCCCTCAGGACACCAAGCATTTTACAGGAAAAACAAGGGTGCCATTTTTTTCTATCTGTGATGGATCCCAGACTGTCTCCAGGCCCTGAGACCAGAGGCAGCAAGTGTCCCATGTCCATATTGCTGAGGTGCCCTCAAAAAAAGCTGTCCACAGGGACCCTTCTTGCTGGCTGGAAGCCACAGCCATGCAGTAGCCAGGCGGCCATTTCACAGCATGACTGATAGAGCCTTTGGCTCCAGCACGTGTGGTGCCATGGTGACCCTCAGCTGCTGTGGATGACATTGCCTCCCCCTGAGAGCCCTCTGTTCCATTTTGAACAAGTCCCAGTGCTCTCCACACCTCAGCCTGTGCAGAGGGGCAGCAGCGGGGCCTGTAAGATACAGGTGTCCTTGACACGTGAGCACAGGCTATTCTTGGAGGATTGCATCCGGGCAAAAGTTTTATGATGCTGTCTGTTCTCCCAGTCTTCATCTAGTCACTCTGCCCGTCTAGCTGAAGACCTGCCCTGAAGGAGCAGTGCAGCTCCCAGCAAGGCCTGCTTGTTATGAGGCAATAGTGGGTAAAGCTGAAAGCGAGGTCAGTATCTATATCCTGCCAAGGAGACCTGGTGGAAATATGGCACATGGAACACAATGGATGTCAGGACAAGATGTCTTGAAAGACAAGGCTCTTCTACAAGTGCTTCAAATGCTGGTTGGCAAGGGTCATGCCTGGGGTGACCCGTAAGGTAGGACAGTGCAGGTATGGCCGGATCAGCCTCAGTCGGTCGTGTAGCTGTGCAAGGGAGTGGGCTGATGCCAGTGGACTAGCCCTCATTTGCAACCAAAATCAGTAGCATAGGCACTGCAGTGGGACACAGCGAAGACAATCAAGCCTAGATGTTGCTATCTACTTGTCTATTGTCATTTTGGCACATCAATTTTTGGACACAGGCAATTGTTCTCCCTAATTCTGCCATATATCAAGGGCATTATATCCAGGATACATAAGCTAGGATTCTGATTGTCATTCTCTTTGATGGACTCACACCAACAAGGGATCTGACCCTATTTCTATAATCTGCCCCAAATGCCAATGATTAGAGTCTGTTTCAGTTTAAAGCAATGAAGCATTAATATCTTTTAAAATAACTTGGTTTCAAATGGTTGCAAACAAAATGAAAAGATGTGGCACCCTGTAGGCCACTGAAATCAATTGGGTGATTTTGGAACTCAGTATTTACTGTTGGGATCTACACAAATTCAAGAGCCAAAGGCAAGATTAGTTGGATTAGTGCTTCATTGGTCCTTCATTATCCATTTCTCCCTCAGTGACATGATTCATGTCTTCAGTTAACTGTGCTTATTAAATGAGAATGATAAAGAATTGAAGTAAAAATACAGAACTAGAAGGAGGATGTTGAATCTTGTTAATCTTGTTTAGAATGTTACTGTATTTCATTAAATAGAAAATTTCATTGATGTTTCCTACATGCTCTTCTAGTGTTTAGTCTAAGAGCCTCACTCTCCCATTGGAAAAGAGAAACACAGAAATGTATTACAGTTCAGTTACTTACCACACCAGAGGTATGCAGAAAACAGAATAAGGTCTACCTAAACATGGAGTTTCTGAGCACAGACCACTCTTTTATTCCTCTATTATACTGCTTTCTAGGCTGTGATAAGAACTGGAGAACTACTTGTGTGTTTGAGAATCCCAGTCTCCTTGGGGACAGCAGAGTGGGAAGGATCCCCTTAATGGTGTGAATTCAGACTTGGCTCTGCTGCAGATACTCTCAACATTAGGCGAGTTTTACAGTCTTGCACAAGGATTTCCTGATGCACTGGAGAATCCGGCTGCTGTTCTGGAAAGTGAATGTATTGATCAGTTGGGCCTGTGTTGCGGAAAAGTCAGAGGCATAGAAATAACTTGACCTGAACAATTGTCTCCTTTTATTAGAGCATCAGCTGATGTGAGCTGTAAGGTTGGGTCTAGTCACAAAGTAAAAAGAGGGAAGGGGACTTGTGTGTGGCACAGACAATAGAAGGGACATGAGCATAATATCTACTCCAGTCTTCAGTTAAATCAGCAGCTGAATCTGAAATCATCTAAACTATTTACTCATCAAATGGGTAGAAACTATTTCCTGGGGCACATTTCAAACAGCCTTTTAAATAGCCTGTTAAACCAAAATAAATATGACCACATTACTTTTTAGTTTTTCACTGTTTTACACCAGGTTTAATTAGGCACATCGCAACCTTGAAAAAATCTAAGAAATAGGGAAGTTATATTGATTCTTTATTATCACTTTAATTGTCTATTCTGATGTGTTAAAACTGAAACAATCTTCCAGCTGCAATGTCTAATGAACTCCAAGATCAAACATGATCTTGCTAATTATGGAGTTAATGAGGACAAGTTCACAGGCAGAGTTAAGTTAGTAACTACACGTTTCAAAGCATCTTGAAGCTCAATAAAATCTTCATTTGGTGTTATAATGGTATACAGTTTGCATTTCTTCTTTCTGAACATGTTACAGAAGGGCACCCTATGTATGTTATATGCTGCTAATCATGTGCAAACGACACAAAGACAACTTCAATAAATTAGGAGACTGGCTGTTTATAAATCAACTCAACATCGAAATCTCATTTACATTTCTGCTATCCCATGTAATGTGTTTACACACAAATAATGCCAACATTAGCATGGGAGGGGGACAAATTTAAATTCCACAGCATGTTTCTGAAACTAAACCATCAAGAAAAGGCAATCAACATTGTAAATGAGCATACAGGCATTTAGATTTTTTTAAAAAGAAGCCCTACTAAATCAGGCCTTTTAACCCTGATAGCAAAATGAACCTTACAGCTGTATCCATTCCAAGGGCATGCTTACCCTGGGCACAAGTGGGATAGGACAGTGCTGTGTTTGAAGCAAGCTATTCTTCTCAGTCCTGCTAGGAGAGCTTATATCTAAAAATTATTGTTTCTAGAAATGTTCGTAATGAGAGTTTATTCTCTATTTATTTCCTCCTTTCCCTGCTTTCTGTCTTAAAATTGTTGATAACCTTGGAGTTATAGCTGTTCCTTCTGCCCTTTCACAATAGACACTCTTAAAGGGTTTGTAAGGTCTGTAACTGCAAAAAAATTCCCACAGACAACCAGGTTACTGCACCTGCATTAGTAGAAGCAGCGGCAGTTTGTCACAGTGGCAAGAGTTTTTCTGCATCCAGCAAACAACTATGCTGGATTAAGCAATCAAATCCATGTGCTCTACATTAAGGAAGCCATGTCATATGGAAATAGAGACCATCTGACAACACAGTGTGAATACTTTAGAACTCACAGTTCTGGACCCAGTAAAGCAGGAGGTATCAGATAAAGGTTCAGAAATACCAACAATGACCATGAGAGATTCAGGCAAGCAATGGAGCCTGTAGTAGTGCTGTGTAACATGACTACCTCTTGATTCAGAAATATATATATTATTGCAAATTTATCTTACAAGTACATGGCAGATATATCTCCATTCGAGTAAGTGGAGAAGGACAGGTGCACATCCCTGATATGCAATTTTGCTTTTTCATTAATTCTGTTTTTATACAATGTAGTTCTTCTGGCTGTGGTTATGTGAGCCATTTTTTTGCATCAGTGTTGCTTTATTTGCTTGTTTTTCCTGTGTTGCATCCTCCTCTATGCTACTGCAGCTGTTCCCACAACCCCTATAGCAAACCATATCAAGGAACTGATCTGGGTGAGAATAAAACGTTGTTATATTTTTTCTGGATTATTTTTAAATTAGATTATTTAATGTCTTCATTTACCACAGTGCTACACAACTCTTCGTGCTAACACAGGAGGGGACAGATGGAAATGGAAGTAGAGGTATAAAGGAAATGAGAAGGACAGTGAGAGGTGGTTTAAACAGCACTGCCACAATATGTATCACAGTCTCAGTTTACTGATTCAAGACAGTTTCCTTCCCCTTTTGTCCTACCCAGACAAAATTCTGTTCCTTAATAACTCTCAAGATATGTATTAATTTTTCAACATCTCCTTTTATGCAAAGAGGCATCACCCAGGCATCCAGCATGAGGTTTGAGGAGATAGCTGTTACCTAGTCTACAAAGTAAGCATTACTTAGATCCATATTTAAACAGAGTATGTAGAAAACAGTTTTTTGAATACTCATAGGTGAGATGGCAACCTTAAGATGCTTTTATTTGTGGTCAACTGACGTGGCCCAACAATTTGTAGTCTTCTGACAAAGTTTCATTAGGAGGCTGTTTTTCATGCCAATGAATAAAGCGTAGAATAAAAAAAATAAGAAGCTGAGTCTGTGGTACTGAATCAACATATACTGAAATCAATCGTCAGACCAATTTCCTTTCTTACAACTGGCGTGCATCCTCCTGTCTTACTGCACTGCATTGGATCCTTCCTTTCCTAGTACTGGCAAAGGGAGGCAGGGTGGCACTCACACTTCTCTCTCCATTGCTGCTGCTCCTATTTGCTGTACAGTGTTCAGCTCCCCGCCATTTCTGTGAATGGGTCTAGGTAGTGTTTCTCTTGGCCATCCTCACTTCTTCAGGGAAATTGTTTCCATTTCATGGCTCTGGGTGTGAAACTTGGCATCTGAAATCTGTGTCTCTGCATTCCCCTGTGAGAATGGAGGAGGGTGTGAGGTGCCTAGTTCAGCCTCTCTCAGCATTGCGGCAAAACCACCTCAGGAATGTTTTTGTCCAGAGTGCTGGCTGTTGTTCAGCTTGGTCTGTGGAGCATAACTCTTCCCCAGGCCCAGTCTGAAGAATTTACATCTCTCACTGTGAGGCTAGGAGTAGCTTGGTGAGGGAAATCACCAAGCCAGCAGCGTAATGATGCCAAGGGTGAGCATCTTATTCCTTGTGCAGATAGAGCTTTCTCTGTAGCAGATTCCCCAAGTAGTCAAAATTGGTTCTCAAGAGCTGGAGCTACAAAATGCTCCTGTAGAAACTCCTGAGTCAAGGAAGGGACATAAGAGAGAAGCTAGAAATGAAGGAAAAGCGTTGAGATCATTCTGAGTAGAGTGACTCTTCGATTGGTGTTACACTTGAGTAGTCTGTATGAGCAAAAACTGGTGCAGCATGACACCAGTCATTTCTAAACTGAGGAGAGTGCTGGCCATCTAATAAAGGAGAATCTCTATCCTATTATGTCTTCATGGAACAGAAAAAAATCCTCTAAAATAATTTTAGCCAGAATTATGGTTTTCTCTACAACACAAATTCTAACTCATTGCTTTGCATGTTGCTGTGCAACCGGTCCCTTTAAGCAGTCCCTCAATATTACTGAAGGTTTTCTTAAACCACTTAAAATAGGGAGTGTTTTCCCATCCTACATGGCCCTTGGTTTCCATTCCTTTCAGTGTGATTTCTGCTTTGTTTCTTTTCTGTGCTAGGAGATGATAATGAGGTTCACACACCTTCTGCTTTGGTGCTTGGAAATCTACCCTGGGTTTAGCTCAGCTGCAGCGAGCTGAGAGGCTTCCCCCTACACGCCGCCAATTTTCGGTGCACTCATATGTGGCTGGCGCGGTAGGGGGCTAATCCCAACAGCAAACATTATACTCTTTCCATACTCACTTACACTTTGGAATCAAGGGTAAAAAGTTCTCTTTGAAGCCCGTTTTCTCTGAATGGTCTGGCAAGCTAACATGAACTTCCCAGATTCTGGCCAGAATTCAAATGTATCGCAGTGCAGCTCAGTGACTGTTGCAATTGTTCCAGGCCCTCCCAGTACACCAGCCTTCCTGTAGCACGCCATGAGGAGGACGCAATTCTTTTACAAGTAAGAAGCCATTTATTTAAGCATGGCTGCAGCCAACATTCTTGAGCAAAGTTTACCCACAGAAAATTTTTGTCCATCTGCTACCTCCAGTGACTTATGTTTCAGCAGGCACTGTTATGGAAACAGAAAATAAGTGGTTTAGCGAAATTATTTCTGATCACTGGACACAGGTTGAGCCGACAAGTCTGACCAATGGAAAAATGTTCAAAAGCTCATGCCCTTTTTGATTTCAATAACAATAGAGACACATTCTGTGCTCAATCTGGAAACAAATGTTGCCCATATTTGGATCTCAGTGGGAGTTGTGCATGTGGAATTTGGCCCAAAGTGTTGTGTTGCAAGATGCTTGTTACCCTTGCCCTGCTTCAAACATTAATTCTTCCTATTTGTAGGACAAATAACATCTGACTGTGACAGAGGCTGTATTAAAGTAAGTGTCAGACTGGAAACATTTTTGCTGTGTATGTGCACGGGGATGGAACAGAGCAAGTCTGCTGATCTCTTGGGGGTTGCTCAGAACTGGACTGGCACAAGAACCACATCTGTTATGTATCACATCTGTTGTGTATGTGGATGGGTATTTTTGTACCACATTTTTATCAGGTCCTTGAATTCATAGGCAGGCCTTCCCTCTAGCTATGGTTCCAAAGAAAAGAGACAATATTTGCAGCATTATATATTTGCAGCTGTTTACTATATTAATCTTATTTTATTGGAACACTACTAAATTTTCAGAGTAAGTGTACTTACTAGAGTGGATATGCTTTATGCACTCAGTTTCAGCTCTTTGAAAGCAGGACAATAAAAGGAATCACATGCAGGCTTCTGGGGAGAAATCTGCTTTTTTTTCCTTACATGCAGAAATGGGAAAGCTTCCAATCAGACTAATTCAGAAGAGGGGCAAAACTTCTTCAGTGTGCTCTCATTTTCATCTGTGAACTTTGTTCATTTACAGACACATGAGTATTGGAGACAATTGCCAATTGGGAGTGGATCTAGTCAACTAGGACATGGTCCTAAAATCTGTGAAGCAAAGGTATGTTTCCTTTCACTAGAATGAATGGCTTGCACCTGTGGCTTTCATCTCCTCTGGGTGGGCAAAATCCTTGGACAGGAGGAAGCCCAGTTTTGCATGGGCATCAAGAGATGAGGGAATCCTGTGATTTTCCTCTGAACTTTTTCTTCCAGGCAAACCTACTTTCTGATTTTGGCCTGAGATTTTAAGTAGATTGGCATGATATAGACCTCATTCAGAAGTGAATTTCTTAGTAAGCAAATTTTCTTTGGTACTTCTCTCTTCCTGCTACATTTGCAGCTGAGCCTTTAACTCAAAATGAAACCTTTGGGACCACTTCTATTTTGAAGACCACAGGAGACCAGACACAGAACATTAAGGGGCACAGCTCCACAGTCAAGCAAGCTTAAAAGAGGTGGGTTTGCTTCCCCATGTGGTTTACATCTTCTGAACTTCACAGATATTCTGCTTCAAATTATCGCAGGTAGGATTAACATGGACCCACATATTTCTCCTATTGGTCTGTTATTTGTCTTTGCCTTGTGTTTTTCTACAGGAAAGCTCTTTATGGCAAATCCCTTAAAGCGCAATACTCTCTAGATCTGCTTCATAAATGTGGCTCTGAGAACTAACCTGAAAGCTGCTGGTGAACCATGATCCATTTGAGTCCATTATGTTCACTTAGAGCCCATTCAGTGATGCTGAGGTGTTACTAGAATTGAACAGATGCCAGAGGTACATTTCTCCATTATTCTACATAGTCATTCATGGTACACTTAACACAGAATAAACAGATTAATATAAAGCTCATGTAAGTAAATACAATTGTGAAAAATTCATCAGTTGCTGTGCAATATGTAGCCTTAGACTTGGCAGTACTTGGGCATCAATGTTATATTTCTCAAAGACATTCCCAGCCCTCCAAATTCTGCAAATGGAAGAGCAGATGAAGAGGCTACTCCTGTGCAGGAGGATGCAGCAGTTTTCTGACACATTATGTGTTAGATTTCAGATGCGTTGCACTAATGAGAGCCAGAACTTCCCTACTCTTGAAGGCCCTACCCTATAGGGCTTAGAAATCCTTCCTGGTGTAACTGCCTTTTCAGCTTGCTTGACTACTTACCAAGGTCTTTATTTTTTCTTCCAGGGAAAGGAGGGAGGAGGGGACTCTTTCCCTAGACCCCTTGTTCTTTCTATTTTGCTTTGAATGTTGCGGTGTGCTTGGTTCCCCCCTCCCAATGTGCTCGGATAACCCAAAAGAAAGAGGAGTTCTTTTTTTTTTTCATCCCTTTTCCCTGAGGAGACAGAGAGAGAGAGAGGGGGGGAGGAAAAAGAAAGATTAAGATGTAAGCTGGCTAGATAAGCCTGGAACTGGGTTTATTACTACTGTTGAATGAGAGTACAAGGATATAAAAGCAAACCTGCTTTACTGGAGCTGGAGCGAGGTTGGTGGGAGACCTACCCTGATTGTGTGCCACTCCGAGAAGGGATGTTTCATTAATTACACATTAACTATGTGCACTGAGGAGGAGGCAGAGGATAAAAAATGCAGATGTTTCTGCTGCCCAACAGAATGAAAACCACTCTTGATCCTGTCAAAAGAACATTTTGAATCAAAGGGCTCCACAGAAGTGGAAGAATGAGTTTTGTGGCTGAGTGCAATGGTGCGGCCTTTTAATCATTAAACCCTTTTATAGCGGTAAAATGAACATCCATTGTCATGGCCACTCCAATGGGGCCATCGGAGCTGGTGAAAAGGGAATGCTTTACGAAGGGCACTAAAACAGGACACAACCAGCCCTGCTGCTAGATTTCTAAAGGTAACAACAGCAGTGCATAACAAAGAATGAAAAGATGGCCCAGGTTGGTTTGCTTAAATTACTTTCCTTCCCAAACCCTCCCTACAAGCTAAACATGCACCAGATATAATGAGTATTAGGACTTCACAGGCTGGCAGTTCCCCTCCTTTGTTTTCTCAGAGTTTTACTGTCTTGGTTTAATTTTTTCTGTTCTTTAAGTGAGCCTTCCTTAGGAAAATGGATTGAAATGTTGTTTTATTCATAATCACTCTCTGCAGTCCTAGTAAAGCCATTAGCACTGTGAGAGGAATGATCCTCTCTTCTTGTATAGACTCCACCCCCACCTCCCCAAGTATGTGGGAACAGTACTGTTTTAAGACTGTTTCAGATAAAACATTTCCAGCCCATTTTTAGAAAGCAGACTAAATTTTAATTTGTCAGGCCATGACCCTGGAGTTTTAGTTATACTACTTCCTTGCTCCTTTCTTCTCCTTCCCTTTAATTTCTCAGTAGAAATGATTCAATAAACTATTTCTCACATCAGTCGAGGAAGAATTAAAAGATTTATTTCCCAAAGTTACCGTAAGCCTCGGAAAACTATATTGTCGGGTTTTTTGGAGCAGAACTTGTCAGAGAAATGTAACCTCATTTCATGGGGAGTTTCATATCTAGGTTTTGTTCCAACAGGAAACACAAGGGAATCAAATCTCAACTCCTAGGTAATCCATCTGGCAGACACCCTGGTACCATGAATCTTGACATTCTGGACTGTGAAAGGAGTCAGAAGAAGGTGAAAACTAAGGATAGCAAGGCTTTCTGGCTCCCAGGCAATCATCCAAATGAGCTGCTGAGGATCTGAGCACTTTGGGAGCTCTGGCTTTGGATGAAGCAGGACATCAACTAGAGACTTTCATACCATCAGCAATTTTTCAAATTTGAATGCTGAACTCTGAACAAACTCTGGAAAAATATCAATTAAGCTGAATCAGCAGAATGGGAAGAAAAATATATTTGTGGACTATTTTAAACCAATTCCTTACAAATAATTTCTAGTATAGAACTAATGTTGAGAGTTTTATAGCTTCTGTGGCATTTGAAATGCAAATGTATTTCAAACTGTATATAGTAATCCTTATATCAAAGATAAAAATTGGTGAATGACATGATTTCTCAGGTGTCCTTGAGGCTATTTGTGCACCAACTGTTCGGCACTGAATTGTATTTTATTTTTAGTTCAGGAGAAAAGGCAAAAGCAGTACTGTTATGATGCTTGATTACTACACAATCTGAGTCACTTGCTCATGTAAAGGGCAGCAGCCTGGAGAAAGTCATCACAAATGTCTATATAAGGACTTTATGGCTCATCATCTGTGAGAAGGTTTGACGAGATTGTTCTCTGGGAATATTGGTGCAGGAATTGTCAGCACACTTGAGATGGTGCCAGCTCTTCAAAGCTCTGGAGGAGTTAAAAGTGTGCAGGAAAAACAAACCTTCTTCGCAGATTTCTCAACTTTTGTATCAACTAAAAATTTCTCAAAGACAGATTTTCACTTTTGGAGGAACTCAAATGGCAATCCTTGCTTGTTTAGCTAACTTTAGAAGAGGCTGTGTGACTGGCTCAGTACTTTGCTAAAGAGAAAATTCAACCTCCTGCAAAAGAAAGTAGCAAAATACTAAAGAAAGCATTTTGTACAGAAGCAGCAAAGAAAGCAAGTGCTATAAAAATGCTTCTTCCCTGGCAGCAATCCAAAGAGATTGACAGATAATTTGAGGTGCAGCTCTTAGGGGCAGTGAAAATCAGATGAAAACAAGGCATTACAGAAGTCTGGCCAGGATGGCAGGGTAATAACCAAACCAACATGCAGGAAGTATTAGAAAGAACTGTTCAGAGACTTGCACTGGAGTTACAGGTAACTCAGATGTGCTGAAGTGTGGCCTCTGTAGCCTACTGTGAATGGCTAATTATAGAGTCCAGGGAAGGGCTCAGACAGCTAAGGTCACTGATAAGAATTGATTCAGGATCAAATATGGGTGTAAAGTGATAATGGGACACAAGAAGATGATGCCCACCTCAATCCCTATTCAAAATGCTAAAGGCACCTCTCAATTTCTTCATTACCTAGAAAGGTTTAGGATGCTAAAGTAGACTGAGCATAATAAACTCCAGCCTCTAACATGGACTTCATAAGGACAGAGTGTTAAGCAGCAACAGCTCAGGCTGTATGCCCTGAAATTCTGCACTGATGCTGACCTAGAATCATGCTCATACAGATTATATACCAGTTTAAAGTATTCCCAGCTTTTCTTAGTTTCCCATGGGAAAAAAAAAAAAAAAAAACCAGAGTGTTGCAATTATTAGCTTCTGTTTTTCCTTCTCTGTGCTATCTGTAAGCTTTCAGCTGCATTTTCAGAAACATGTTTGAAAAAAAAAATGGCAGCTTTCTACTGTTTTAGCATCAGTCATTCCTTGCTTCAGAAATATCTGGGGCTTATCAAGATGGAAAGAGAGCTAGAACAAGCCTGGTCCATAAAGCTGAAACAAGCATGGTCCAAAATAAACTAGTTCTGTGACCTGTAAAGAGGAACGATTTCCCTATCCTGGTTGAGCTAATATTCCTGCCTTTGCTGAATCACACCAAGCTAGCCTTCTGCAGTTACTAACAAGCAGAAATGCACCAATCCTTTGTCTTGGCTGTGGTCCATCTACAAAGCAGACTGGTGCTTCAGTCACCTTCATCGTGACATCTCTCTGGGCAGATGGCAAATCACCTGATGCTGACGAAAGCCTCAGACAGGTGGAGCCAGGAAGAAACATTGTGTGTCCCAAATAATTACAAGTAAATTAAAACAGAGGTAAAGAAGGCAAAGAACTACATAACCAATTATTTCTGCTCTGCATTCAGAATCCTTAAGGTATTTCACACAAGAAATTTTTGGTGCTCATAGGTTGGATTAGGGCACTCTGATTTTCAGTAGCGGTAGACTTTGAAATTTGGGTACCTCAGTTTGGTCACCTAACAAAAAGAAGGCACCCCCATCTCCTGCTGGCTTTGAAAAACACCCTCCCAAGGCTTTTTCAGAGATGTAACAAGTGAGGGTGTTGAGAAAGTCACTTGTTTGTAAACAAAGCATTTTACAATGCCTTGAGAGATGTTTTAAGTGAGCCTATGTCGCATAAAGCTCCTCGGGGATCTGTCGCAGCAGCAGCAGCAGTGCACAAAACAAAGTCACTTCTTCTGTTGCACTTTATTCTGTTGTCATGTTAAAAGCAATGAATTTATTTCCCCCTCTCAGCCCTCCCTCAACTACTGCAGCCCTGCAGTAAATCAAAAAAGTAAACTCTCATTCTCATTGTGCAGGGCTTACTTCCAGGCCTCTACAGTTTCCACAGTAACTAATTAGAAATTTGCATCTCTAAGAAAGAATTATTTAATACTGATGTAAGCCCTTTTATTCTTTGAAGCTTGGCCTTTTGCTACTCAACTTCTGGTAGATGTTGGGCCTTAAGGTCATACTGTACAAACTCTGAATGTAGGTGGCCCTAGTGTTGCTTTTTTTATTTCGGATGATTCATATCCTGTGAAGAAAATGTCTTGCCAGGTTTTTGTTGAATCGCAAAGATTTGAAAGGCAGCACCCAATTCATTTAGTAGCCATTTGTTTTAAACTGTAACATCTTCCCCATTCCTCGTTAGCTAACTCTTGTGTAATTGAGTCATGCATTTTTAGCCTTGTTAAACCAGTGGAGTTAGGTCACACTGATGCACCTTTCCCATTAGTTCCATTTGCTTCCCCTGGCTTTCTGCCTTTAAGCAGGCCTTTTATTTCACATGGCAGGAAAGAAAGCCTTGGACACCCTGAGTGTGCAGATATGTGTTTTATAGCTCAGCCCTAGATACTGTAAATCCAAGACACTGTCCCACAGTCTCAGAGCAGATGTAAATACTGAGAGAGGAGGAAGTGCAAAGTGAACAAAACCCTCATGTTCAGGATAGAAAATAGCTTGGAGCAGTTTTTGTCCCAGACCAGCAAGTGCCCCTCACAAAGCTGTGTTGCCTCAAGCTTCAGCTGACCCCAACAGGCTTTGCATTAGTCTTGCAGTCAGTTTGCCAGCTCAGGCTCAGCAATTTTTCAGCTTTTGCACTTCTCTAAAAAAGATCTGTCAAGAAAGAAGCACATCCACCACCATCCCTTCCTGCCATCAGATGGATCTTACCCCTCCTCTTCTGTCCAAATTCTGGTACTGCTATACCTGAAAGGATTTCAGTAAGACTCTTTTTATTAGCCTTGTAATCTTATCATTTTATAACCTTACAATTTAATATTATATATATTATGTTTAAAACATTAAATATATAAACTGGTCGTATGTGCATATATACATATGTATCTATGTAATATTTTAAATCTATAAAATTATAATATTTTAATATATAATTATCTAATTTTATATATATGTGTGTGTGAATACACACACATATATATATGTAAGACTTTTTTTCCCTGCAATCATTTCCAAAGAAGGAATCATAATTGAAGGGAAGTAACTGCATCAGCCAATAACTTTCTGGTTCTGGAGATACAAATGATCAATTATTATGACTTAATATAGCTTAAATTAATTGAGATTGAAATAAATGTAACTTCAAGACAACCTCCATTCATAATGATGTCCATAACACACATCTTTGAGAACTATAACAGTTCTGCACTTTTGTAAATGAGTTGCATACAGATCCCCTTTTTTACTTTCTTGTTCAAAGGAAAGCTGAATTTAGAAATAACCCTCAAACACTGCCTACACAATATGATCCAATAGGATCCAAGCATTGAGAAAGACAGCCCAAAATCATAATTATGGGCATCCTGGGTGAGACCCCAGATCCATCTATGTCAGAATATAGCTTCAAGAGTCACCAAGAGCTGATGCATAGAAAAGGATCAAAGAGCAGAAATTCATTATTTCCTTTGGTGCACAGTTCTGTGCTGCTGTAGGAGATTTTGAACAAAAATTACTTGCTTGTGTTTCCTAGTATAATGGTAATATAGCCTTTGATAGTTTCTTCTTCCATTAATTTTTCCAGCTTGTTTCTGAGCTCAAGTAAAATCCTGGTACCCAGGCCATGCTGTAGCAAGGAGTTTCACAGATAAATACAACTGAAGACGTTTCTTTTGAAGATATTTTCCTGTGGCAAGTATTAAGAGATACTATTTGTCTACTATTTATTCCAATCCATCTCTCCTTGAACTGGAAAAAAATGCCTAGATCTTTTATCTTAAAGATGGTCTTCACTATGGTTGTGGTTCAACCCCATTGTTTTACTATCTATTGTCAAAGACTGAGTCTGCATTTAATATTAACAGGTTAAGCTCAGGATTTGTAGCCCTGGTTCTTACAGTCTCATGACTCTTGCTATGACTAAAAGCTGCAATGCTATTGCCTATACACAAGCATCTAATCCATTTAAGAGGCTTTAGGCACCCTGTCTGGTTGCCAACTGCTTCTCCAGAAGGCCTACTGTCTCCTTTGGGCCTATCTCATTCTGCCACCCCTTTGTCAATCTCCTGAAGTGCACCTTTAAGGCAGCACCTCTCTGATGATATTTTCAAGAGGTTACCAAGATATGATATTTCCCAGAGGGATCTGAAAAGCATTTGCTTCTTGAAGTCTAGGATTCTATTGCCTCTTCTACTTCTTAGTACTGAAGGAAAAAATCACACAGACAATACTAAGGAAATGTTGCAGGAGGAAAAGAAATCTTCCAACCCCCTCATAAAAATTGTCTTCTTGGAGTCAGTTTGTAACAAAAGCAAACAACGTAGGATGTAGAGAGTTTATCAAGGTTCCTCTGCCTCATCTTGTCATGCTAGCATGCTAGCCACATCTGAAGAGACATCCTGAAAATGTCTTTTATTATGATTTAGATGCTATCCAGGTAAAAATTCAGGACTATATCAAGACAGGCAGTTCACTAAGTTAATATAAGAGCTCTAAGAAACAGAGAAGCTTTAAAAAATTTTTACAATTTAAAATATCTGTGAGAAAACAGTCTTATTTTGAATAACCAGGTACTTTCCTAGTCAAAACCACATAGGTTTAATAAGAGTGACAACGTTCATGCTAAGAACTCCTGTCACTTGCTATGTAATTGTGTGAATAGCCAGAATACATTGGTGCATTCTGGTTTTGATGCCAAAAAAAATCCTGACTTAATACTTTTAAATGGGAAAGAACAGTTTTAGATACATAAATAAGTATGGAAGCAGACAGCTACATTCACATACAAACCCACTTACATCCACAAACTTCCTTCTGACTTGGATTGATAATTGTTCAATAAATGTCTCTGACAGTTTCAAAATCAAAGAAGGGGGTGTCTTTAAGATGAAGCAAGGCAAGTAAAAACTATTGAGGAAAATTTATGTTGAACAAACTACTATCAACAACTATTTCTGAGTGGATGCTGAACAGCCTGGTCACTCCCCTTCTTTGCTTTTCTAAGAATATTTACTGATATGCATGTTTCCACATGGGCATGTGAACAAGTGGCTATTTATTTGCATTTCCAAATGGGTGTAATTAACACCAGAAAAAAAAATTCCCTTCTTTGTTTTGTCATACTTTCTAAAAAATTCTCCTTCCTTTCTAAAAACCTTGCTCATAGCCTCAAATAAATCATGCACAAAAAAAGTCATAGCTATAAAACTGGCAAAATCCAGGAGATGAAACTATGTTCCATGAACCTTTCAGACAGTGCTCACCAAATGGGAACAGGGGAAACCAGGAAATTTCTGTTGTGCTGTTATCCATAACTCAATCACTCTCTCAAAATCACAACCAAAGTGGAAGAGGCCCCTGACCTGAGTCAAGAGGCTGGCTGTCTGTTTGTCAATCACCTTAGCTGCCTTCCTTAGTCACTGAGAGGCAGTGAATTGGGAATTTCCCATTAAGAGCAACCCACCTTCACACCACTCCACATCCCCCTCTCTGGAGACAACTTCATTCAATCCGCCTCATTAACAGCCACATGTTGAAAGGTGGTCAGGTAGATGAGTGGGACAGGAAAGTCCACCCAGCTTTATATGGCTTGGATTATGGAGCTAAGTCCTTAGAGGAAAGCTTGACAGTGCAGACACCTGCACACAAGAGCTGGAAACTGGCTTTACAGTGAAGGGAGAAGAAAATGCATAACCAAGGGCATTTAATTAGATTAGCGGGAGTTTTGTGCTTTGGATGTCCCATAATTCAATCAATTAAAATATGCTTTAATAGCAGGGTCTTTCATAGCATGTATCCCAAGGTGCAACACAAATAATAAAATTAATAGCTCGTGTAATTATTATGGAGAGAGAGCTACTACTTTCTACGTAAGATTTTATGCTTTCCACCATGGCCAGCCTGGTGCAGGCCTTGTTGCCACTAGATCTATCACAAGAAGTTCTCCTGTTGCAGAGTAAGGTTGAAAGAGACTGAGTGGATCATCTGGTCCAACCTCCCTGCTCAAGCAGGATCAGAATTGGGTCCAGATAGCTCTTGAGTACCTCCAGTGAAGAAAATTCAACAACCTCTCTGGACAATCTGTACCAGCGCATAGCCACAGAGTAAAGAGGTTCTTCCTCATGTTCAGGTGGAACTTCCTGTGCATCAGTTTCTGCCCACTGCCTCTTGTTCTATTGCTCAGCAGCACTGAGAAGAGCCTGGCTGCAAATCTGCAGCCGTAAAATGTAGTCAGAACTCTCTGTGTACCTGAAAACAGTGCAAAGCAGATGGATGGCCAGAAAGCAGTTCATCACCACAGAAGTTGGCCAGCTTGATGCAGCTCATCTTGGCACTTGCAGACAGTCCAGCTGATCTCCTCAGTCAGGACAGCAGCTCCTTGTCTGTGATGTGGTGCTGACTCCCACCCATCACTTTGTAGGCCAGTGAAAGATGGTCAGTAGGCTTTAATCAGGGACTGGTTTACAGACAGACTGTTTATCTCCTCAAACAACCCCCTAATTGGAGGCCATTCATATGTCATGAATTAGTATGCTGCCAGGGCAACCTGACAGCTGATGCTGTGTTCCAGGACATTTTCATACTGGGATAATATAGGATGAGATCTTTAGTGACTTTAGTCTGGGAAAACTCTGGTGTAGACCAGTGGAGCCAAAGGCCAATGAGAATTTGGATCTGCCAAGGATACTACTCAGTGCTTCTCTAAATATTTCACGTGGTACCAGTTGACATAAGGAGGCTGTTATGCAAATTTTCGTTATTACATTACAGTTCTGCATTTCAGACAGTTCAAGTTGTTGCTCTTATTTAAATCCCCAGTGTGGTTCATACACATTGTCAGGAGGAGATGCCTGACTGGAAAAAAAAAAAAAATATCACCAGGACATCTAAAACCAAAAGCAACTAGTCCTCATTTCCATTTACTTCTTATGAACAACCGACATTTAAGCTGATTTTCTTTGAAGCCAATATGGTCCTCTGCTACAATCTAATATGCCAAGTGTTCGTTCCCAACCCCATGGTTTCATCTGAGCCACGAGCTCTTTAACTCATGTTAGGGATATGACCAGCTGCTCCACCTTAACTGTCCTTACCAGTGTTGTCAGAGGCAACGAAAATGTGCTGTACTGGATGGCTGGGATATAATTCTCTGTAGTTCAGAACCTGGTCAGATGACTTCTGCAACTTGAAATTATTTCCTATCAAAGGATATGTGTTCTTCCTACACCACAGCTGTGACAAACCTTCCTGAGACTGCTGTGCGTCGCTGAGAGATCTTTAAAGTTCGCAGCAATGCCTCTATAAAGTTCAAGATTAAAATGACAATTTCAGGAAAGCAAACAAGCATCATAATCAGGGGAGAAAAAAATCCAACCACTTCCTACTCACCACTGCATCCCAAAGAAATTATGCTGTTCCTCCTTATAAATAATAGGGGTGTGCAACGTGTCATTCCTATTCAGTGTTTGTGGGTTTTTTGGTGCTTATTGATGCTGCATCTGTTTTGTCAGTGCGTCAGCTAATGGAGAAAGTTAATTGTGTTGGTTGTAAGGCCACCTGTCACACACATGCCTCATTTCCATACTAATAGCCCAACAGTGGCAGGCAGTGTACTCCTCTGCAGTAACACACACAGCCTCTTTGGCAACCTGGGCCAAATGTGCCTATGCAGCAACCGCAGCCCTCTTCCCTGAATGCCTCCAGTGTTGTGGCAACCCAGCTCTGCATTAACCCCCCGCGGCCCTCCCCAGCCCGAGGGGTTTTTCAAACCCTCGCAGACACGCTGGGTGTCACGTTTTAGGGTGGGAGGGTGGCGGGCACAGCTCCGCTTCCCTGGCAGGACGGGCGCCTCACGCTCTCCCCGACAAGCAGAATATTTTGTTCCCTTTGCACTGTTGGATCAGGCACCTATCGCCAGCAAAACCTGGCGAGCACTGTCGGTAGCGCTGTTCACATCGGCGGTGAGGACTAGTTGAAAGTCCATCTCTTTTGTCCCTTCTGTTAACATTTCGAATGAGGGAAGCGATGCGGATCAGAGCCAGGGAGAGGAAACGTGCCTGCAGCAGAGGCTGACACAGCCGTGCTGGGCTGCAGCGGGACTCAGAAAGATGTAAATGAAATTTACTTTGGTGATAGAGCCAATGCCAGAAAAGCTATATTTGATGAATATTTTATTTTAACATACGGAAAACTGTTCTGATCCGCCAACGGGACAAGGTTTTCCTTCCTTCTTGTTTTCCTCCACCATTTTTCGTATAGAAGATTATGTGAGTAAAGGGATTTATTTTGAACTACTAGGCTTGCTCTTGATCAGTGTCCACGACCCTTGTTCATGTTTTCCTACAGCCTGAAAAAATCCCCAGTAAAACTCAGACAGAGTTTATGCTAAAGGCATGTGTCATGAAGTAATACCTGGACTCTTGATTGCTTCAGGGGAAGCTGGTCTTAACGCTTTTTATATCACTGTAGCAGAAATCAGAAATGCCATATGCAACTACTGGGCTTGCAAAGGAATGTCCCATAGGCTAAAGGCAAGCAGAGAATGAGCTGCTACTCCTTTACACCNCCTGTACACCTGCAAAAATAAAAAAAAAAAAAAAAAAAAAAAAAAAAATGCTCTACACATAAGGTATTGCCTAATGGTGTAAAGCAGTGACACAGGGATTACCGCGCATGCATCATGGTCAGGAAAGGAAATGTCTGCATCTATCATGCCAGAAGGAACAAGCCAGAATATTCATTGCTTTGTCCACCTCAGATGCAAAGATGATTAACCAGGGAAGGTACAGAGGTACAGCAGTACCTGCCATCATGCTCCCACCAGGCTAAAAGCAAATTGGTTTCATCTGCAAATTACACAGTTGTAGGAATTTCCAGTTTCTGTACTGAGTTTCTTCAGCAGTGCCTGCAAGCATCTGCTTGGCAGAGGCTGTTGCTCCAGCTCACCCTTGGGACTGAGGTGGGGATGGGCATCTCTAGCCAGCCTCTGCATGGAGCATTCTGCAGGAAGATTTAGGCAAGCACTCAGCCAAAGTGAAAAGACTCTTGGCATTGGGACTGGAGGGCTACCAAGGGGCTCATCCCAGTCTCAGGCCAGACTGACCGAGTATCATCAGTGCTGCCTAAATAATAGCAGGGTAAAAGATGGTCCATTGTACATCACACACATTGTGAGCTAAGCCCACACAAACACACAGTTTGTTAAAATCTTTTCAATTTCTTTTGGGGTTCAAGTCCAGCTGCTCATTTCCTGGTTTCTCACAGTGATCAAGTGGGCCAGAAGCCTTCTCTTACTGAAACAGGGAGCATCACAGGCACAGTACTTTTCAGATAAAGTGGAAACAAAACAGCATGTAGGAGGAGAGTTGACTGCACTTATTCACACACAAAATATAATCTAGCCTAGAAATTAAAGAAAAAAAAAGTTAATACTTCAAAAAATTCTGTAGAAAACTGTACAAAAAAATCCCAAAACCCAAAACCCCCAACATGTTAACTCCATGAATATGTTTGCATTTTTTTCTTTCTGCCTTCTCTTACATGCTCTGTAGTCAGGTCACCCTGCTTGCTAGGCAGTCCTGTATCCTTTGAAAGAAGATGGGCAGATTAGTTTGAGAGAGGATGCATTGTACCATAAAATTGGCTTTCAGGCTGCTGTATTTGGTTATCACCATGGCTAGTTTTGTGGAGAAGAGTGCCTCAAAATATTTTGGTGTTTAGGTTTGTTTATTTGTTTTATGTGGATTGGCTGAGTTAAAGCATCAGCCAAACATTTACAGTTGCTAAAACTTTATAACCTGCTCATCCGGGGGACAAAAACTGCCTCTTCAGACTGTGTACACACTGCTAGTTTGCATTTGGTTTAAGCAGGATGTTTATTCTATAAAAAATATCCTGCCAGTGCCATACAGACTTTTCTTGTGAGAAATATATGTCCAGCTTGCTTTGGTGTGTGTGTGGACACTCGTAGCCATGTTGCTGAGGAGGTGATCTCCCCTTTCCCCCTGCTCCAGCAGAGCAGAACCCACTCTAAGTCTTCTAACTTCTCCCTATGTCACTGTTATTCTCTTTTTTCAAGGAAAGGGCATAAAATTACCTGCAAAAAGGCAGCACAGACTATTTGAGAAAAAAAGAGTATTTCTGAACTCCTGTGTGCAGACACATCCACCACCTTCCAGATAAACAAGAAGATGGAGAATTAATGCACACTATAATGGCACCTTCTGTGTTCCAGTTTCCAAGGGATGAAAGCTGGGTAGATCAAGGCAAGAAGCACACAGTTATTTCAAGCAAGTCTCCAGGTGTAGACCCTATTAGCTCCACAATCTGGACATAGCTATGAAGGTTATCAGAAGACATCTGTGTTATGTTATCTTGTGTCAGCCAGAGACACAAGAATCCTTTAACATGAATACAAGTTCAGTTTCCTACTATTTCTAGCAAACTGAAATTTTTTGAGAAATTCATTTTCCAACATAGCACAATCTTAGACTTGGATGTCTGCAACTCCTGACATGAATTTACAGATTAAAAACTAGCTGACAGCACTGACAGTCTTTCTGTGATACTGGGACTTCAATTTGTCACCTAAACTTTGTGGCTGTTGATATCACAGTGACAGCACTTTGACAAAACAAGGGGATATAATTTCCTACCCAAGTTCTGCCTTTTCAACCAAAAGCTTTCCAGGGTGAAGTCTGACTCTTTCTAGATATGTCCATAAACCTGAGAAATTGTTTTATTTTACACATGTGGGTACATATCTGTATATATACATATATATATAAAAAGTAATTTTTGCATGCCTTTATAAGCAGTTAATAATTATGCATTATATTTAGAAATGAAAACAGACATGATTTCAAGAAACGGCAAAATAGTTGTTTTTACAAAATTAGTGGTCCAAACAAAACCATCACAGTTTTCTGTTCCTTTCAGCTCTTCTCTTTTCATGCTCTGCTGTTTTCTTGAGTGTAAGACCAAATTTGAAAATCTGAGTTTGAGTTTAGTAAAAATTGTCCCTAAATTCTCTTTCCTCCCACCAAATAATAGCATTTTAATTCTGATGTTTGTTTTTTTCCCCCAGAAATACTGACATTGTTCTGAGACAAAACAATAGGTGATCCTTTGCTTACACACCCATACACCACACTGCATGCTGTGCTTTCTTCATGGACCTCCTGAGATTCTGTGATTGCATATAGAACCTGGCTCCACACAGTGTCACTATTGTTCTGGTCCTTTTTTTCCCCCCACATGAGTTTTTATGCTCAGCATATCTTGGCATTGTGAACTCAAGGCTTGCTAAAGAAGGGCTCAATTTACCCCTGATTTACCCCTATAAATCAACTAATAAACCATTGTAAGCACTGATGTTGTAACACTTCATAGTGACAATGGGGACAGAATATGCTGGTACAGACAGAGGCCTTCCAGCACTGAGGGCGAAAATGAGCAGGATCCTCCATATTTTGAGGCTACATAAGGGAAACCTAAAGAAGAAGAAACCTCTACATGCATGATTTCCAATGGTGCTTCACTTCAGTGTTACTGGTGACCAGCCAGGCAAGCTAAAGGGAAGTTTACTTCTAACACAGGTATACCTCCACTATCTTTGAACTGTCCTCCTCTCTCTGGACGTTCACTTCTCTGCGCTGCTATTTCCACAAGCCAGTGTAGCCACATCCTGAAGCCACCATGCTGGCTTAGGTAAATGAAAAAGCTATATTTTCTGGTATGTAATGCCTGCAATAGAGATTAGATTGAAGGTGGTCTAAAGATGTGATTTTCCCTCTGTACCATGACAAGTGAGTGGAGCCTCAAACCTGCCCCCAGCCACCAAACCATCTGTCTCCCATCCACCGTCCCTTGAATGACACTTGTATATGAGAAGAAGTCATCTCTGCTAGGAAAGAGGAAGGAGGAGCTCAGGCCTTCAGGAAGACTAGGGATGAAATCAAGGTTTTCACCTTATTTCTGTTAATACTGTTGTGTCTGTCCCAGTCAGACAAAACCCCTCACACATGGCTCATAGTCATGATACCGTGGGACCCCTAATGATGATGAAGAGCTCCTTTCAGCTGCTTTTCACTAAAAGAAGACAGACAAAAGAAAGCCAAAACTATTCAGCCAATGTCCAAGCCTTTAGTTATGTCTTTTGTGCCGTCACCTTTTCCCAAAGAAAAGTTTCCTAGTAGCACAGAAGTGAAGCAAAACCAAATTTGGTGATTACATTTGAGATACTCATTTTTCTCCTGGGGAATCCTTACCTAGAAATGTTATAGTAGCTTTAGATAAACCTAGTAATAAAGCAATCATCTAATTCTACACCCAGCCGTACCAGAAAGGACCTTCTAGGTGGTCCACAGAGCTAGGTCATTAGCAGTCAAACAAGAGGAACCAGACTGGTACTTCCTCTTCTTTAAGCTAAGCAGGGAAGGCTCAGTCGGGAAAGATGTCTCAGCCAAAGGAAGTGTCACTCTCTTTAAACGCTACATAATGCAGCTCGGGCGCCTGCCAAATCGTAATACACTGGAACAGACGGAGACAGAGTACTGTGGGAAGGGCAGTGCAAACTGCAGAAGGGTGCAGCACCTAGATGAGAAACTTTCCTGCACTGTCAGGAAATCCTTCATTTTCCAGGCTGGGGGAATGTTTTGCTTATCTTTTCTGGTTTCATGTTTTCCTTTCCCCTCCACTCTTCAAGGCCTGCTCTCTTGGCAGTCAGCCTAGCCTGATGAAGCGTCACGGAGTCCTGGTATTACAATACTGGTTTTGTTCAGTGAGTAGCAGAAGATAACCATGTTCCTGTTTATGTAAATGCTGTTTATAACATTGATTGCGCTAAAATAACTCTATTTTAAAAGCTGATGATAATAATACTATAAAGAATTCCTGGAGTTATTAGTAATAAATGCCAGAAGAGGAATGGTTGGGAAATTCAGCCTCATACATCAGACTTTAAGACTGATTTCTCCATTTCAGCGTGAGCCCTACTCTGAAGGCAGCAGGTACCATCCTTTGGAGCTGCTTGTGTAATACTCCACGCTGTGTCCAGACACTTTCATTCATAAGAAGAGTTGAGATTTCATAATTTGTTACAAGACTGACATTTTATCCCCGTTACACCTGTGTCGTAGTAGTAGACAACCTCACACAGATAGGCAAACAGGTTCATTACATCTTTTGGCACAGAATACATGTTGACCTCACTTCAAAGTGGCAACCTCTTACAGATGGACATATAGCCAGTAGTACAACCATAATGATGCTAGGCAATGCCATCAGTACCTGACTGACTGAAATAGGGGCTTCCTTCAGAGACAAAGATTTTCTGACAGTCACAGAACTGTAGAATGGTTTAGGCTGAAAGGGACCTAAAAGATCATCCAGCTCCAATTCCTCTGCCATGGATCATCTAGTTCAACTCCTCTGCATCTTTCCACTAGACAAAGTTGATCAAAGTCCCATCCATTCTGGCCTTGAACATTTCCAGAGATGCGATATCCATAGCTTCTCTGGCAGTGTCTTACCATGTTAAAGAAATT
The DNA here is from genome assembly GCA_013400275.1 of Rhadina sibilatrix. NCBI lineage: Eukaryota > Metazoa > Chordata > Aves > Passeriformes > Phylloscopidae > Rhadina > Rhadina sibilatrix. Next base: position 616,111 of record VWYO01000533.1, on the reverse strand, counting down.
CATCCTAATGGCTATACTAAACCTAGCCTCTGACCTACGGCAGCCACAGCAACCAGTTGGAAAAAAGTCTGATTTCTAGCAAACATTACAACACTGTGGTGGGTAGAAGAAGAGAAGCATAATGGTTAAATAGACATTTAAGTAAGAAGACACCACTGCACTGGTGATGGACAACTGTTGCAAGAAATGTTCTCCTTTCCCCAAAAACATCAGCATTTACTGGAAGATTTGGTTTCACAAAGTGGGTTAAAACGTCTGGCATACCATGTAAGTAATCTATATGTGTGCAGCCTTCCTTTTAAAAGACACCAGACAGAACCGAGCTCAACACAGTTTGTCCCTGCACACTTCTGTTACTAGGGCTTCCCTCCAACTGGAGATGGGCCATCATGCTTCAACTTTGCCCATCTTGCTTTCCAACAATTTGCCCTCTGAAGGCACTGAGAATCAGATTTATCTATCTACATTTTAGATCCATCTGTGTTTCCAGTACCTTCTAATCACTCAAAACATCAGGGATCAAATTCTTGTTTCTTCTGTGACTGTGCAGCTGAAACAGAGTTCCTCTGAACAAACAGAAGCACTTTGGAACCAGACATGACCCCAGAACACAAATATTTCTGCCCACGTGTGTTTACAGGTGATCAGACCAGCGAGGTTGGACACGCAGGACTAAACCTCCTGCTTTGTCTTGCCCAAGACCACAGGCAACACCTTAGCAACAGTACTTTCTCCCCTTTCCTTCCCCCACTTCCCACTGCAGTTTTCCCAGCCCCAGAACTACCTCTGCTTCCCCAAGTGTGAAAGAAGGGGTCGATGTGCAGCTCATCCTGCAGGCTCCAATATGGGACTATTTTGGGGTACCCCTGAAGGCAAAATGACATCTGCATGCTTGACGCTATAGAATGAGAGCACAATGCTTTAAAGCCTCTCAGAAAATCTACAGGACGGTTAATATGATTTAAGCCTATATTTAAATTTTATGAGACTCATTTTCAAGGCTAATAACCCAGTTTACTGTGCACAATATCAAATGCAAATTTTATTACTGACTTGGTAAAAACCAAGATGATATTCATTAGCATATCTCAGCGCATCACCCTTTTTAGCCAAAAGGTGCACCAGGAGTAACAGTGGGAGTTTTTATATGTGCTGTAAATTACAGTTACTATCTCATTAGATAAACACATTTAAAATCAGGTTATCATTCACTTATATATCAGAAAGTTGTTTGTTCAATTGTAGCTAGTCTCGTATTACAACATATGGTGCATGAAATTCTTAGACTAATAAAATTTCAAGGTACAGGGAGCTGGTGCCTTGGAAAAAACTGTTTCTGCTCAATGAATGGCTCGATATAATCTGTAATTGCTTTGAAACAATTATGCAGCAGGCTGTTTTGTACTTAATAGTATTTACATCCTTGGGTTTATTAGCAACAAAATCTAAGTGGAACTTGTGAAAGAGAAATTAATTTTTTCTTCTAAAAGATGTAAAGTTTTAAGTTAAAGATCCAGCAGATTGTGGAAATCTAAAATACATGCAATCATCTCTAATTTAACTTATTTCACATTGAAATGTTTCATTATTTTTTTAGATATCTGTGACAGATTATGGAGTAATTCTTCAGCAGCTGAGTTCCCCTGAACTTTCACCACTCTTGCCAAAGTTTAGGTTTTTTCTCAATGCATGCAGTCTGGCTTTGCTGTCTCCTGGAAATAAACACAACTAATGTCTGCATATAGTATCTGAAATCAAACTGAAAATTCCCATACCTGTGTGGTTTTGCCAACTAAGTTTATCAGTGGTGACTGGAATGTGAGTCAGCATTTTGTACTTCTTTATATGCTGGCAATTGAAAAACCAGCCCACTACACAGTGACAAAGAGAGACATGCTGTATACAGAGCAACAGTAATGCAGGTACGTAACAGCTTTGGATCAGACTTTCCTGTGGTATGGACTGCTGGAGCTTCAGCAGCTTCAGCAAAACTCAGTCAGTTTGCAGAAGCACTGGAGTTCTACCTGACTGAGGTACTTAATTACTCCTGCCATTCTGGGCATATCCACATATGCTCTGCTGATAATATACAAATCATCATATACAAACCTAATGTCAAGTGTATTATTTCAGCGTTCATTTAGGAGCAATGAACTGCACACTACTGCCTCATTGCATGGCTTCTACTGAGCTCAAATCTGTGAGACAGCTTGAGGGCAGTTACACATTTGGGGGTTAAGGTGGTTTCCTCGCCTTTTGTGATTAACTATTTTTCCTACTTTTGTTTATGATGTCTTGGATTTGCCTACCTTGTAAGCTGTCTCCTATGTTAAAGCTGTATTTTATACAGACATTGTTTCTCCTGACTGCTAACTAACTTGGCACCAGCAGCAGCAAAATTGGAGGCCAGATTGTAAGGAGGGCCCTGATAAAACAATTGCTCTCGCTCTGCTCAGTACCGCTAACTTCAGGATGACTTCAATCAAACAGCATTAACACCTTTCAGTTGTTCTGGTACTAACATGTTCTTGAATACTCTTACTAAAATCTCTGCTTTTGTGTCCAGCCTTATCTTTCTCTTGTGCTGCAACTTCACTAATTTTCCCATTGCTCTAATCTGCAATGAACTGCGGTGAATTCCTTGCCAGAGCCCTCATCACCATACACTCGTGCCAGCTGTACCCGAGAATGATTATCTTAGAAGGAGCACTTCTTATCTCCATCATCTAGGAGGATTTGTTAGAGAATGACGTGATAAAACTTTGAAAAAACAAAAAATCCTCCCTCCCTCTTACAAGGGAATATCTCTAATTGCTGATTTCAAAAGATCTGCAATGAAAAACTATTATAAGAAAATCCTGATGCAAAGCCTCACGACCTTGTTGGCTAGTCCTGGTAAGAGTGGTATAAGTTGTTAGGAAGTACATCCCCCTGTCTACAAAAACCACCTTTAGATTTTGCAACATCAGGAAGCAAGCTTAACCTGATTTCAGCACTGCTGATGGAATAAACCACAGAATAAACCACAAATTACATTGTGGAGCTATGCTGAAAACCCCCACCAGACTGCTTGTGGAAACTAAATCCCAGCACATGACAAATGCAATCTGTTCCCACTCAACTCACTAACAATCCTCCTGCAAAGGTGGCTTTCCCCAGCCAGGGCTGGGACCCCCTCCTAACTCCCCCCTGCCTACTGCTGTGATTTGGAGCAGGTCTGGGGCTGCTATCGCATTTTCTAATGAAGGAGAGGCCAAACCTAGTTGTTAACTGTGCATTTGGGATTTCTAGCACATTTGGGTTTCTTCGAGTCTGTCTTCAAGTGATCTCCAATCTGCAAGCTTTCTTACATTCCTGTAGAGCAGTGACACCTTTTTTCTTTTTGTATTCATACAGCAGCTAGCAAAATGAGTGCTGTCTCTGACAAGGTCTCCAAGATTCTGCTTCAAAGTAAGCAATGTCAATAGTATGAGGATGTATTTGATCCCTGGCACAAATGATTTGTTGAAGGGAATTAATGTATTTTTCAGTTAATAACATCTATGAATGGGTGTATACAGACTGGATTTGGGTCCATGCTGTATTATTTATGAATATGATTTTGTCAATCAGTCACCATCTTAGCAGGATGCTTTTTCCAAATTCAATTTGTCTGAATTGTATTCCATAAAAATGACCTCATCATGCTGTGCCTGCCCATATTAATGATGGGAGAAGTGAGGTTTAGGGAATACATCCATTGAAAAAAAAGGACACTCTTGGCTATGGGCAACATGGCCAAACAAACATTAGCAATGGTGCATGCAGCCATATCGAGGTGGGGAAAAGGTCCACAGCCCTATGAACTGGGTGTAGTACAGGAGTAGTGCTAATGAAGATTAAAAATCCTTGATTATTTTGTATATTTTGTAGTTTCTTTGGCAACCCCAAATATCTGTTCCACTCTTCCAGGCTTTCTTGACTTGGTATTTTTCCAAGCTTTCTCAAAATAAGAATAAATCTGAGCACTTTCCAGATACTCTGCCCATTTTTAGTATCCAGGGTCAGTTTGGGCCAGGGGGAAGCGTCCTTGGATGGACTAAAGATGACACATGAAATCAGATGGGGCTGTTATGAGCTCCCGAGTCCCCACACACCCTCAGCTGCCCTGCTTTTGTGCCCAGAACCCCGACGACAGCCACAAATCCTGGACCAGCCTTTGGGACCCCCCGGATGCCCCCCACCCCCTTCCCAGCAGATCAGCTCGCAACAGGACAGGAGTCGTTTGCACATCGGGATCTGCGGTTTTAGGGAGGCAGGGGGGAGAGGAGGAAGGGAATCTGTCTCCTGGCACAGACTGCCGCGCTCCCGCTGCTGTGGGGACAAAACCAGCCCCTTTGGGGGTGCGGCGGGGACGGGGGAGCTTGGTTTGTTTGTTTCAATAACAGCCACTTGCATCAAGCCCGGGCAGGCAGAGCAGAGCCTGGCTGAGCTGCCCACTCCAGCACCACTGCTGTGCCCGCAGCCCTGCGGAGCCGTGACACCAAACCAAGCAGTGCCCGCAGCCCCTGAAGCTGTGACACCAAACCAAGCAGTGCCCGCAGCCCCTGGAGCCGTGACACCAAACCAAGCAGTGCCCGCAGCCCCTGGAGCCGTGACACCAAACCAAGCAGTGCCATCTATCGACTGCAGCGGCTCCCGGCCCCGCCACAAGCGCAGCGCCCCCGGTGCCGCCGCCCCGCGCAGCGTCCCCCAGGAGCGTGGGATGCGGGAGCAGCGCTCCCCCGCCTTGGCAGCCGGGGAGCCCTCCCCTGTCCTTCTCCTCTCACATCTCTTCCCTGCCATCCATCACCGCCTGCCGCTGTCGCTTCGCCACCGCGGCTGTCACCCGGCTGTGACTGAGGTAGAGAAAAATGAGCCGTTTAAGCGCGGCAGAGCCCAGGACGTTCAGGAACATGAGACAAATTAACGAAGTGCGAGAAATTAGAGTGCATAAATCTGAGGTCTGTAAATCATCGTGGTGCTGCTCGTACTTAGAAGTCAAGAAATCAGAGCGCCATAGCTAAGCCTGCCTGACCCGGACCTGCTTTCCTACGGGATGCTGCCATCCAATTCAGACTCCATATCTTCATCCCATCTGGTGGTTGACTCCTTCTGCTGTGCCTCAGTGTTTTCTTTCAGAAAAAAAACAAAAAAACAAAAAAACAAAAAAACAAAAAAAAAACAAAAAAAAAAAAAAAAAAAAAAAAAAAAAAAAAAAAAAAAAAAAAAAAAAAAAAAAACCAAACAAAAAAAAAAAAAAAAAAAAAAAAACCAAAAAAAAAACAAACCACTTTATCCTATTCATCCCAACTTACGTATGATGTTAGTGGGAAAAGTAGGAAATTATCTGAGCTGAAACTCAGTCTTCATGTGATTTTTGTGCCTTTTCTCCTGGGTTGTCTCATCCATAGTCCTAAGCACAAGTTGATTTCTCTGCACAGTGGAGGAGGGAAGTCAGCAGCACTGACTCCAGACACATGAAGTATTCCAGAGACATCAAAAGATTAATTAAAAATATAATGAAGTTTGTAGGCTTGCCATGAAGTTATTCTTCTTGTCTGTAGTTAAAATCCTACAGCAACTCTGTGAACATAATTATGTTATACCTCAAGCATAACACCAAAGAAAACCTAATGTAGGTAAGAGGAAATAAGAAAATTGCATTTCTGATGCAATGTAGTAACTGAAGGCTCCATTTTTGCATCAATAAAAATGACAACCAACTTGTTTCCTCTTCCCCCAATACATACAAATTAAGTAGCATTTGAGGTTTTCAGTGACACCACCAAAATCAAACACTTGTGATAGTCTGCCCCAAATCACTGTGATGCTAATGTTACTGATTTTTTTTTCAGAACAACATAGAGATATGAAAGGTGAACACATCCAAATTTAATCTACATGCTCACATAAAGTATCAAACTGGGTAAAATTGCTATGAATACTATGATCCACTATCACCTCTTATAAAACTATGGTAGGAAAAAATGTCATCACAGAGGAATAATCTACTCACTATTTCTCACTAGTTGCAGTGAGTTGTAGGTTAGCTTATGTTTTGAATTAGAAACTCATTATTACGTCAATTTCTTTTCATTGTAACCAGAGATATTGTTCTTATTTGTATCATAATTTTGGCAGGTTTTTAGGCAGATCTCAAGATAATGAGATCCATGTGAGGTTGTCCATCTCCCACACCACTCTGGGAGAATGAGCTATTTGGTTAGTACTAAATTTGGCTTCTTTCTTTCCATTACAGAAAGATGTGGTATCAATCCAGCCTCACTTAAGCTTTCTTCATACTGGTTATTTGCTTATTCTTAAACCGAAACATGTTATTTATTATCTCTGATATCTGGAAATCCCCAGACTTTTTGAACTTCCGTTCTAGATTTTCTTGTACTTTTACTTTTGTTATTCTTAGAGCTGCAGCATGGGTAACAGTGTAACACAACACTAGTCCTTAATAACCTACTCTGAGAAAACAATCTTGTTTATGTTCAATCTCTTTTTGTAACAGCCACCTTCCTTCCTGCCTTAGAAACAGAAGGAACTGGTGGTCCTCAAAAAAGCATTTGGTATGACCATGTGCCAGCATAGTGCTTTGGCACTGGAACAACAGAGAATTCAATTAGAACATTGATACAAATTGGTGACAACACTTAAAATGAAAATTGACACTTAAAATTACATTGCTCATAATTCAAATAGGAAACTCTTCATTTGGCTTGGGGCACTGAAGCGGTCTCAGGTCTGATCTGCTTAACCCATCTCACCTATATATCATTCTGTTATTCCAGACAGTGAAAACAGTTTTTCTGCCACCACCCTCATGGGAGTTAACTTTCCTGGTGCCACAAGCTTTGCTGAGGAACAAAAGAAGAGTGGTTTTATGCACATGTGAGAAAAGCAAGCAGAATCTACCAGTTACTCAAAATTCTTGCATTTTGAGTAACTGGTACTGAAGATGCAAGTGTACCATATCTTGGTAGAAATGCAATTTGTATGTGTATTAATGTTTATTACATGGAGATTAAAAAAGGAATTTTTTTTTCGAATGCTGCACACCATCTTGCAACCTGTGACTTGCAGTTGCTGTGGCAGTGATTATCAAAGTACTCTTAGGAAATTATTTGGAAATCATTTAATATTTGGAAATTATTTAATTTAATTAAATTTATAGTTGTATTTTTAGAGAGTTTGAAGAAAAAAAAATACTATCTCATGGAGTGACTTCAGATAATTTCCACTACTGAATCATTGCAACTTTGAAAGCAAAAGCTACTTTGAAAGCTTCTAACCTTCAGAAAATCTTCAAGAAACCTGATCAATTCGGCCCTTGGGTTTGGAGCTTGAATGTTGAGAGCTGTTACACCTTGTAGGTAACAATTTTTCACTCCATGAACAGTCTTGACACTTTGGGGAAACTTTCAGTTAAATACATTAAGATATCTGTCTGATTCCAAATGTTCTATAAGTTGAGTCACTCCACTTCTGTTTAGAGTCAGGTCAAAGACGATTTTATCTTGAAGATTCATGGATGGTACCTCACCATCTCTCCTCTGGGTACTCAAATTCTATACAAAAGTGTCACAGAAGTCACCAAGCAGGGGAGGAATCCCAGGAGCTGGAGAGAACTCTTGTCTTCCTATGGGGTTCAGAAGTTCCGCTGACATTTTGCAACAGGTGATAATAATGTCACAGTTCATTTTGTTATCCTTCAAGATATCTCCAAGTTAGTGCTGCCTGGAATTTCCTGGTTAGTACTGTGGTACTTCCATTACTGCAAACAAGTGCCAACCATCCTCTCACTTCCCTTAGCGCCGTAACCAATAAAGCTGTACCACGTTGCCAACATAAACATTTGCTTGTACCCACACACGGGTGGCAGTGTGGGGAAGGCTTCCCCACAGAGGCATGACCCAGGTGACATTAAGTATTTCTGTTGAACACCAAATACTGCCACGTTCTTCCACCTTCATTAAGGATCAGAAATCAGAGATGTGTAACTGCTCCCAGGCTTCATTGCTTTACACTTGCCACTGTGACAACTAGCAGTGAGTGGTGACCCACGGCAGGTGGTCAGCTGTCCCTCTTAGGAGGAACTGGACATTGGGTGTAGCAAGGAGAAAGATGCAGAGGACCACCTTGGCTCAGGTGAAAACTAGGTTAGGCATTTGTCAAGTAAGTTGTCTGGATGAGCAGATTAAAGGGAGCAGCATGGTCAATGCCTCCCAAAGTGACTAACCTGCCAAGGGCCCTTTTCCCATCCATAGGAACTGCCATGCCTTGTGAAGGGTCTCTTCCTTACAGGAATGAAAGGGACAAAGTGGAAATTGCTACTCAGATGTGGTGCCCATTGGTTTTTACCTTTTTTTCTTTTATATATTCTCTGTTGAAAAAGGCATCAGATGGCTTACTCATCCTTGTCCTGGCACAGTCTCTCATCTGTCATACAAAGGATTGTATTCCTGTATTTTCTGCCATATTTTAAAACAAGAAGATTGCAAGGATCTTCTCACTTCTTTTATGTCACTCCTTCAAAGCCAGACAGAGCCACTGCTAGGAAGTGCTTCCTTTCCTTTGATTATCTCCACTCTGTTGTAGAGAGAAATTGACCCTTACAGGAAATATATTTGTCAGCTGACAGAAAAAGACAATATTAAAAATACCATGGAAGCCAAACATTTCATGGTCTTCCCACTTACAACTGTGAAGATGCTATTCTCAAACCACTAGGTATGCAGGATTTTCATTTTGGCCCATCTTGTATAGGAAACTGTAATAAAGTTGCTGCATAACACAATTTTGTGGTTTAGAAATGGTATTCTCCAATTCAGTATTCCTGCTAAAACCACATTGCTACTCACTCCTCCTCCAACCAGATGCCCTAAAAGCAAAAAATCATGGATTGAGATAAGAACAATTTACTGGAAACAGCAATGAGATAAGAAAACAACAGCAACAATATAAATAACAAAGGTATAAGACAAAGAAACAATTGACATGGAAAATCCACAACAATACCAGATCTTCCCAGGCACATTTTCTCCTGATCAGAAGGAACCCCTTCTCCTCAGAAGTGAGAGAGAATATCTTCCTTTGGCCCCCATGATTGACATAAGGTGGTACAGAATAATATATGGGCCTAAGCCATGCCCCCTCCTGGCTACTGAGAAAATTAACCCTGTCCTGTCCAAATCCAGCATGCATGATATTTTGTATCTCAAGAATAGTTAGCCCATTGTGCTGGGTTCAGAAGTGTTTTAGCTTGAGGCCCAAGGTTTGAAGCAGGACAGTTCTTGCTGACTGTTCCCAGCTTAGCAAAGGACTTATTTGATGGTTAAAATCCTTGTCCATACCTATTCCCCAATATCTGTCTATCTATCTGTATACCCCTCTATCCAGCTAACCCATCAATTCATCTGTCTATCCAGCTGTTTATTTCAGCTGTTGCCCTTAATACTTTCTTCACTGATACAGTCAGGGAGAGGGCAGCTTAGTGATTAAGTAACAAATGTACCTCTGAGAGCCTAAGGGGATACACATCATGTTTGCTCAGGGGCCTCTTAGCCTAAAGGCAGGAGTGAGGGTAAACTTCCCTTTGTGAGGGCTGGATACTATTTGGGAAATTACCATAATTGGGTCAGAGTTAGTGCTCAAACAATTTCTTCCATACAAAATGTTCCTCTTTCTGTGTTCTTAGGAGTCAATCAGACCTAGTGGAAGGCCCCTGTGTTGTTGGAGGGATTGTATTTGCCCCAGCAAATCTACTTCCAATCTCATTTCCCCCTGCCCCACGGGCTTGCAGTTTAAGGATCCCTGCCCAGGAATCCCCATGCTGCTTTTGCTTCCCAGAACCCCACTGCCAAGGGGTTTTCCACAAGAAGGTCAAGCAGGTCAGAATTTTTGGTTTTGTAAAATTAATCTTTAATTAACTTTGGCTACAATATATACTGATGGAATTTCTGATTACCTAAGAAATACTTTAAAGAAACAACTGAATCAAATTTCCCCTATTATGTCCTACCAAAAAAAAAAAAAAAGTACTTCAGTAGCAGCTATAATCAAGGGTATAAAAGATCAAGGAAAAAGAAAGATGAACAAGCTTTATTTGACTCTTTAAGATAGTGAACAAATAGCAAGACAGTGACTTCAGGCTTTAAATTACTTTGGCACTCCAAACAGCAGTCAGAGATGTTTTCTTGCTTTTAATTTTACAAGCTGCTTTCAAAAACACAGTTAAAATTCTCAACACTTATGTTGCTATCGTGTGTCCAAAGCAAATGTCCTCACCCTTCAGTCCCTATCACAGCTCTCTCACCTTGCTGTGCAAATTCTACGTGTGAGGTACATGTTTGCCACAAACACCTCTGCCAGCTCCACAACAGACCTCAGATAAAAGCAGCAAGGAGAGGGGTGGCCAGCCAGAGGCACGTGGAGTAAAAGTGATGTGCCCTTTGTGCCAGGTGGAGGATGGCTCGAAGCAAGGAGTGCAGCTGCACCCAGTGCCCGACTGCAAGGGGGAGGGCAGTGGATGGACCCACAGACAGACAGACACCTGCAGAAAAATACAACCCACCAAAACTGCAGAGGGTGTCTAATTAAGCTCCCCTTCCCTGAAAAGCTGCCGCTAGGTAAGCAAAACTGTTTAAAACATGTTCATCATTAAAGTGTCCCCCGACAGCAGGATGCGGCAGCAGACTCGGCGACAGAAGGGAGAAGAAGAGAGGCATATGGACCCCAGCCCTGTCCCCTGCTGACAAGCTGCCTCGCTGCAAGCCCCCTTTTCACTGTCGTCCGTGCGTGCAGCAGATTGCAATGGCCCAACTTTCCCATCTGTATCCCAGGCCTGTGCCCCCGACAATGTGGCAGCCATGCAGTTTTCATCAGGCGGGGAGCAGGGGAGGGGGAGGCTGCGGGCAGGGGAGGGTAGGAGGAGAAGGGGGAGATATTAACCACCAATAATCACAATGCTATCCATAATGCATTGTCTCCGTGAGATTACATGGTATATTTCCAGTGGGGATTAGCCCATCCATCACAGCCCTTTATTGGCCCTTTTTTTGTTGTATAAAGCCCAAACGCTGTCGTAAAATTCTAAACCGCTTAATTGCTGTGCTGTAAAAATTTGCATATCAGAGATATGTCATTCCTTCGTTAAATGGCACTAGGCATTTGTTACAAGGTCCCAACAATCGCAGGAGAGCACCCCAGAAAAAGGTCACCTCTTGGCATTATACAAAGTTCTCTGCTGAATTCTAATCGGCAGCAATTACGGCTTGAATGTATTGCAACTTCATGGATTTTGATTTTCTGTGATTCAAACTCCCTGGGCTCAGAGAGCCCTTGCTTCATCTGATCAGACAAGGTAAGCAACATGATGGTGATGGTATGGTCTCTGCTTCTGTAAGGCCTGCAAGCTTGACTCCTAAAAGATATCTTGCTGAACTGTGAACCCTGGTGCAAACTTTCCATGATGGGCATATGTCTTGTTTTTGTAGATTAACAGCCAGTAGAGAGTACTACAGCCATCACATTCCCACTTCAAGTATTCATCATTAACAACCCGAAGTTAGGTGTTTATGTATGTGTACTAATAAAAAGGATAATTATAGTAATGAGCAGCTTTTAACCCATGAACACATCATTGTCCTGAATTTGCACCTTCAAAAACTGGCTTTGAAGAGCTGGTTTGAAGCCAGGGGCACCCCACAGACCCCAACAGTGAGTACTGTTCTCAGCAGCCCCAGCAGTTCTCCTCTGCTTCCTCCTGTCTTCTTGCCAAGGACTGAAAGTATCAGTAATTTAACATGTGATCAGGTCTTCACTCCATGTCTCCTCCATTAACTGCTGCAGAGGTTCTCCAGATGTGCTTTCAATCCCACATAGCAATTGTTCTATTTTTTTTCAATATTTTAAGAGTATGCTTAATTCAGACCATTTCACCCCCATCTAGCATGATATTACAAAATATTACATAACAGGAGAAGTGCAGGTCAGATACTTTTCTCACAAAACAGAGTCTAGAAGCTGTATCTTTTTCTTGTGTAACAGCAGGAAGTATGGTTTCTCATCTTGCCAGGAACATGTAAAAAAGGAGGTGAGTGAAGCAGTCTAAACGGACTATAAAAAGTCCCATAGAGATACGGGGGTCAAAGTCTGTGTTTCAGGTTCTGGTCTAACAGGAGAGCCCCTTGCAAGCTCTGATACAAAAATTAGGAGAGAATGAGGATAAATTCTGGGCTGTGTGTACCTGGTACCTTGGCTTGAATTGGCCTGCGCTGAAACAGTGTAGTTAGCTTTGAAAACTGTTCAAGATACAACAGATGCCCATTATAGTCAGGATCCAAAGCAAACTGAGGCTTTGATTATCCATTCTGTTCCTCTGTTTCCCAACTCTCTCCCTACCCATGATCATTGATACCTGTACATGGAATACAAACTCATCTGTCTCTACATGTCTGAGGCACTGTCATTGCTCATCCTCCCCACGTGGTCAGATGCAGCCTAGGAATATGCTTTTGGGTGTGGATGAGATGCATCCTCCTTCAAGGGACTGCCACACTCGCTTTCCATAGTGACTGAAAATTTCTTCCGAGAGGGAAGGAAGCAGCTCCAAGAAGCAGCAGGGTGGTGTTAGCATTGATGTGTCTTACACTTGAGAGGGACAAAGGCAAGTGGGCCTCTGCAGGTGTCCCAAACACAATGGTAAGGTAGCACACACTTTCAGGCTTTTAAAAGCTTGTCCAGTACCTTCTAAGAGTTCAAACCTGGCCTTTTTTTCCAGGTGAAGCAGAGATAGAAGAGAGGGGAGAAGTTGGCCAACAAGAACTTCCACCTCCTGCTGTGGGCAGGAGGTCAGTGCAAGAATCTACTTAAGCCACACCAGCTGTCTGAACTTCCCTCAGTGTGTGCAGCCCTGTTCCCTGGACATAATTAATGTCTTATGAATATTTTTGCTCCAGGAGAAGTGGATGAGAAGATTATATGTGCCACAAAATCTGAATCTACTGTAGAAGCTCACTGGCCTTCCTCAACAGAAAGCAGGAGGCAGAGCTAAAGTACTGCAGGTACAGGATCAACATAATGGCTTTCCTTCAAGGCATCTTGCTTATCTTTGTAACCTGACCCCATAACTCCAGGAATTTGGCAAGATATTTCATCACCTCAAGGAGATTTCTTCTAACAGTCCTATTTCAGTGAGTAATTTATGTTTTAAGATACCTATTTTACATGGTTTTTTCCCAAACATTTTTTTTCCTACCAATGAGTACATTTTTCAGGTGTGTACCTTTTACTCGTGTTACAAGCATTCACATTTAAAATCAATCTTATATTGTATTTAATCATCACATTATGGTAGTTTTATTATTATTATATTTTAGTCTGGCAGGTGGTTTACTGACCAGAAGGAATTCTAGCAAGCAATCCAAAGATGCTAACATTAAAAAAAAATAAAAATCTTATCTTTCTTTTATTTTTAAATTAACAACTAACATCAATGCAAACTTCTTGTCCTACATGTGAACTCAGCCACGCTGGCTTAACATTTATCTGAGTTCTTAATTAAGTAAGCCTTCTACAAAGTAGCCCCAAGTATTTTTGCTAAAAATTATTTCAGCCCCTGTCCTCAAGCTGATAAAACCCTCTCCCCTCTGTGGCATCAATGCAACTGCTGGTATGGATACAGATCTACAAAATCATGAATACAGGAAGAAAACCCTCCAAAAAAGAGGTTAAATCAGATTATTTTAAGTGGACAAGTCACAGTGGTTGCCAGGGATCTCTTGAACCAGCTTCCTTTGCACCCACAAGTTTGTGCCTCTTTCCCACCACTGTCTCTGCTTTACAGAGGAAGCAAAATCTGATCCATTCAGTGTTTTCCAGCATTGCTGTGACAGAGCTGGAAACAGGTCTGGAGTCCTATATCACAGCACCACATGTTATCCCAAGGTCCATTTCCTCCCTTCCTCCTTTTTCACTCTCCAAAGGCTTCCAACCTCCAGGAGCAATCTTCCAATATCATAGGGACAATCTGCAGAGATCAGTGGACACCAGAATGGGATCTTCAAAGGGCAGAACTGGAGGCTGGCTTGCCAGCTGCCCTCCCTGCAGATCTCATCACCCACTGACATTTTTATCTGCCTTGGAAATAGATTTGTTACACAGCCCATCTCCAAGTCCATTTTCTGCTTTTCTTTTTCTTACATATTCTGTCCATACCAGACCTGGAGGAGCATTCCTCCTGCCTTCAGTAGGTTTGAGATGGGACTAAATACTCTCTAAGTACAATTTATTTTACCCTTATTGAGCATTATTAATGTTTCTGTTAGGATGGAACAAATTATGTAATAATGTGTCCTTTTTCTCCTGCTTGACTCATTATTTAAAATTACCCAGACAATAATTTATGTGAATTATTCTGCAATTAATTTGCCATGAGTTTCTTGCAAATACCCTCTGAACAGCATCTGAGCACCCTTGATTGGTTCCAAAGGCCTGTTTTACACCTGGGAGTGGGGCTAGACCAATATCTACAAATTTTAGGGAATGTCTGCATAAGGATATGAACTATTTCCATTAAATTAGTATACAATCCCATTTGACCTTTTAACATTTTTTTCCTCAAATGTTGCAGGTATTTTCTGTGGTTTAACATAATTCTAACTGAATTAAGCTAAATCATTATAATTAAGGTCATATAAAAATAATTCCCCTATGCTCTTTGCCCATTTTCAGCTAAATCAGTGGAAAGGCTCAGCTTTCATTTAGCCCCAACACTGCAAGTAAGTGAGTGTTTTGAACCAGTTTTCTAATGTGGTAGATCCATTTTGCATCCTCAGCACCTGTTTTCAATGTCTTTTGCTGATTTATTTTAACAATAATTTGATATTTTGCATCTGTCCCAAAGTCTTTCCAACCCAGTGGAAAAGTGCCCTTGGCATTCATGACACCTGCATCTATTTAACTGAGAGTGCAGTCCCTTGTTTGATTGGAAGAGCAGAGGTATAGCTGATGGGATTGCCTCCACATTGCTGACAGCAGGTACAGTCCCATTTGCAGCACCCAAGGTGTGAGGTCCCAGGTGGAGCAGCCTGTCTACAGGAATGGCTGGGGAACCGCTTGATGATGCAGGATATTCTTTCAGAGGCTTCATATTAATTTGTAAACAGATCTGTGCTCATTACATTTTAATTAGTTCCTAGTAAATGTGCCTTATTAAGCTCTTTTTAAAGAAATAAAGTAACTGCCGTATTAAATGCATCTTGAATAAATATGTGGCAATGGGAAACAGCCCTTTCTCAACTTCCTGGGTCTATAAACATTAACACACTCATAAATACATTTGCATGTAGACACAAGACTTAATAAAAGGTTTGAGGATACCATTCATCCCTTTTGCACAAACATATTCCAGTTATCATTAGCCTTGTAATTAAAATACTTTTAACAGCACTAATTGAAGGTTTCACCACCATAACTTTGTCATCTTAAAAGCTCCTTGTTTAGTGCATGACTATTGGAAGTGCAGGAGAGTGGGCGGGTCAAACGTTCCAGGCAACGTTTGTGCGTTCCCATCGCACAAGTGAGTAGGAGTCAAGAGTTAAGAGGCCAGCAAAGTACAGAAATCCTAGGATACACTAACAGATTACAGAAAAGCCAGCAGGTTACAGGCACTGCTACCTCTACAGCAGCACTCCCCAGCAAGGCCTATTAACACTTCATACTGCAAAGGTGATATTTCTGCTTCCTCCCCCTGGCCTTTCAGTGAAAAGGTCTTGCCACAGCAAGCTAGGGCACTTTCACCAATAATTAAGTGGAACATCTTAAACGTAAAGGTAAAACGAAAGGTAAGCAGGCACTGGAATGTCATGCCAGCCTTGCATGTTGAAAGTGAAGCCAATCCATAATCCATTGAAGCACAGGGTGGGGTAAAGGCTCACATATTAGACCAGTCACCAAGGTGTAGAAATATAATAATAAAGTTCCACAACTGTCTTATTAACATACCAGATTTGATTTGGCTCCATTATATTTCATCAAATAGTTTACAAAGCACCCCGCATAAAACATCATCATAATTGTAATCATATATTTGGCAATTTAACGTGTATACCATAATGTACCATTAGTTACACAAATAACTAATAATTTGCTAATGACAATATTATGTTAAGTCAGTTTAGGGGCAATTAAAGTGAGTGATATTTACATATGCCTAATGAATCACAGTCGATGGCAGATTAAGAGATTCTAATGGATATTCATCCAGACATTCGCAACCAGCTTCACAGTTTATAAACTGAATTATGGTTGATTTGCCCTTTTAAAAATGAATATGTGAGTATCTTCTGCATGGGAGGAATGAACAATTGGGGCTGATTGTAAAATTTTTTTTTTAAGCAATGTACTGGTCAGGACACAAAACATTTTTATGCACTCTCATACCCTTGGCTTCTCAGCTCTTTTTATATCACATATCAGCATTGATGAACTATCTCCATTTTCATTCCTGCCCATGACATGAAATATAGAAAATGTTTTGTGTTGAATTAAATGCAATAGAAGTTTTATGCAGACTCACTAAGGAAATAATGACACAGGTAGCCTGCTTTCCCCAAGCAGAGTAAAGAAACTCTCTCTGCCATATGCTAAGAACATTCTGCTTCTGAAGGTAGCCTTTATGCATGCTGCCTTGAGTGACGGACAGAAATATCACTCATTTAAAAAGAAGCAGTGTAAGCTTCTCATAGGATGAAATCAGAGTTATTTGACACACCTTATGCCAGAAGTTTCTACTACTGTTTGTATCAATAATATAGGTAGCAAGTAACAATAACTGCTAAGAGCATAAGATACGGTTTTATGGTCTGGCTACCAGATTTCAAAGTGAGCTCAAAGAGATGTGAAGCATTTGAAGTCCATAAACAGACTTTTTCCTTGGAAGTTCTCGTGAAGTGTTTGTGCGATTCTCAAGTAGTCCTTCGTAAGACTGGTCCCTGTGACACAGAATCACAGGATGGGTCAGGTTGAGAGGGAACACAGCAGGTCGTCTGTTCCAGCCTCCCTGCTCAAGCCGGGTTATCCTGGAGCACATTGCACAGGATTAGGCGCAAGTTGCCCTGTGTTCAGGAAAACTTCAACTACAGCTGGGAAAGATGCTGCTGGGATTCAGAGGACACTGTAATTGCAACACAGATTTAATGAACATGCAGTTCTAATCATTGACTTTACCTTTCTACTTGTTCTGATCTAATCAGGTTACTAGAGTTGGCCAAAAGTCCTGTTTTCTAAAATACTACAAAAAAATTTCTTGGGTATTTTGCATTTTCAGCCACATTCCTTATTGAGAAAAATAAGAATTAATTTTTCAATGAAAACTGAAAACACAGGAACAAATACAACACGATGGAGTTTAAAATATATTAAAAGTAAGTAAAAATTATCTTTTAAAAGTAATGATTTTTATTTAAAACATTATTGTTTTCTTTTAATTTTTCAAGTTCAGTTCTCTACTTTTTTAAAATAACAAGGATGTTACAGTTTTCTCTGTTGCCTGTTTCCTTCTTATTATATTTACTTAATGCATTGTTTTATAAGAGGATGGCAAACCAACACAGCCTCAGAGGCCTACTATAATCCCTGCACTGATTTTGAGAAGTAATTGAACTTTCCGTCTTTGCCTGTTTTCAAGGCTTCTCTTCTTCTCTAAAACAGGTGTGTTTCTAAAGTGCTAAAATGACAGCTTCAGGCTGCAGTACTATCGAAAACTCTGTAACTTCATCCTAAGAAGCTATCTAAAGCTTCCTGACCTTCTATATGCTAAACCTTCCACAGTCTACAGCCAACAGCAATACAGATTATTTTATCCTTCCCTCCATATTTCTCACTCCTAAAAGTAATTAAAGTTGGTGTCAACTTCTAAGCTCCCAAAGCCCAGAAGTCCCTACACTATTGGTTCAGTTTAAGTGCATCTGTTTGCTTTTCCTCTGTAAGTTTGCCCCATCACTGTGACTACAGGTACAATGTGTACCACTTGTACTGCTGGCAACTGAATCGTTTTGGAAAACCTCCATCCCTTACATTTAGCAACCCCAACTACCCTCACCTACTGCAGCAATTCATAGAAGTGTCACAAATCATTTTATCTGCCTTTTAAACAGTAATCTCCCGTGAGCTTAAGTAGCTCTATACTTGTTTCAAAAAGCATTTTGCTTTCTCTGCCGTCTATTATAGAAATTAACCATTTCATCCCCAAAACATGAGGGTTTTTCTTCAACCATTACTCTCAGAAGCACACTCAAGGAACCAGGGCAGGACAGTTCTCATTTTAGCATTTTTTGACATTGCTATGCTTTTCTGGATTGAAATAGTCCTAAAATACATGAACTTTACAAAATAAATACTGCTGTGGTTTTTCTGTGGCCACACACAGTACAGATATGTCTCTTCTTGCCAGTCAAAGCCTGTGTTAGTATTTGGGGAAATATTGTATCTATCCCTGTACAGAGAGTGAAATCTCAGAAATAGTGACAGGCACAACCTGCAGCAAGGACACTTCTTAATTGTAACAGGGTCAGGGTTTCACCCAAGACCATTATTGCTATTGCCTACAGTATTAAAAAGACACTGGATTGCATAGGGTTACATTGTTCATGGAGCCTCTACACAAAAAAAGATGTTTTTCCATCGGCAGAGGAAGGAAATTACTGTTTAAAAGTTTTGTTTGTTTCTCACATACTCAGTGGTACAGAAAGCCTCTGAGCTTTTTTTTTTAAATGCAAATTTTAATAACTATGAGCCAGATTTAAAAGAAGCAGAGTAGCCTGGTGAATGAGCCCTGTTGTACAGTTAAGAGACCAAAAAGCAAGGGCTGCTTGTTTTAGACAAGAATGGCTTAGAGAAGAATCAAAATGACTCAGCTAGGGTAATGCAGAAGACACAAAGGGAGGCATCTGGGCGCTTCCCTGCCTGATCTCATCTAACACCCTTCTTTTAACCTTTAACCTCTGAAGGATCCATAGAGAAGCACTTAGGTGTGACAGAAATGACTGAAATTTCCTGTAGTCCTTGATAAAACGGATCAAAGGTTAAAAACCAAACAAGCAGTGGATAAAATAATTTGCCTGGTGTGTAGTTTTTACCCAGGTTGGAAGTGCATGAAATCTCCTTAATTACACTGCTTATCTTGAACTTATGGGAGAGTTCTGTTTACACTGTGTCCTCTTGTTCATCTCACCCTCCAGAGTCTGTTGCAAGTCTGGTACTTAATTAGTTTCATATATAAAGAATAGCAATCTGTAAATGTACTGGTAATGCTGCTTCTGCAAACTCCTGATGCAGGGAGATATGAGAAGTGAAAGAAACTACAAGCTGAGAAGAAGTGCTCATTTGGCTTAACATTGGCACTGAGGATGAGCTCTGCTTCAACAGGTGCAGTCCTACCGCCCTCCCCATCTCCTACAGCAAATGAGAGAATTGATAGGCATTTAATGAACCTCATTCTAACCTGTGTGGAATAATCTTTCCGTTAATCTTCTAACTGGTTTCCATCCATCTAGCAACAGCGGTGCTTAAATCTCTTGTTTGCACTTTACTAGCTGCAGATTGTAAATGTTTCATGAGCCGCTGAGCTTGCAGCATTACTATTTTATTAGAATGTTGAATATCTTGTGTTCATTGCTGTCTTACCAGCAAATTTTATCTAAACAAAAATTGCTTCCATACTTCTTCTGAATGACAATTTAGTGGTGTGATGGATGCTGTTGTTTCAGCTTGTTTTGCATCAACAGTTTGAAAATAGCCCCTCTGTCTTGCTGAGATGCAATGCTGCACCTGTGGTAATACCAATAAAAATACATTCACATCATGAGTATATCCAATTTGGCTCCTGATGAAGGGACAGAGGCCCTGTCAGCCTCTGGTACTGGTGTTAAGCACACAAGAAAAATCCTCCTGCCTCTGAAATGCAGAAAAGGTTTTACTAAGTTGAGTATTCTCTGTAGTGTTCTGTTTCCTGAAAATGGGACCATGGCATTACTGAATAGATAAACTGGACCAGTTCAGAGTTTAGCTACAAGTGGATTGGTGTAACATCAAGTAGTGGTCTTCAAAGTATATCAACATCCTTTTGGGACTTTGCTCAGTTCTCCCAAATCATGTGCACCCTTGGTAGCACCTTGTGATGCAGGCAAGTCGGTTGAGCAATGAAAGCAGCTGGGAGTTGTTCATGGACTCTAGAAACTCCCTTTTGCTGACCATGTAGTCAAAACACTCAGGAGGGAAAAGATAAAACCACAGAGATGATCAGGATGCAGCCCCACTGAGAGGTCACTGCAGCTGGTGCAGGAGAGCAGAGATTATAACAGCCAATAGTTTAGAAAGGGAAAAGGGAGACATAAAAAGCCCTCCCTCATAGTGAAATAAATCAGGAATTACCTCTATTGGTCATCCCTTCCCTGTGAATTTTGCCATGGTAAACTTTAAACAAGAACCAGTTCTCTTATCTGGAAGTGAACATCATCAAATTGTGTCTTTATCCACCTAGAGGCTCTGTCACCAAGAGCTTCTGAAATCTCAGGCCAGCCCAGATCCCCTTCTGCAGTATGGTGAAGGGAGGAGTTTACACCAGCTGCTTATCTCATTCTCATTTTATGTGTTAGATGTAAGCACTGGGAACAACTGATCTGGAGAGCTGAGTTTTCAGGAGCATGAAGGGATCAGCACAACCCTCTAATATTGCTCTGGCACTGAAAGGGTGCTAGACCATTCTGCCCCGTGTTCTCCTCCCAACAACCACTCCCACACTGCTGGGTCTCCAGTGTCAGCAACTCACCCACCAACACAGAAAACGCTGCTCATCCTGGTGTTTGCAAACCAGGCAGGACTCAAGACTTCCAAGTTGAGTTAACAGTTAAGGAAAGTATTTCCTCCAGTTCTGCAATAAACAACTGAGATAAAGGATCTGCATAAGCCTGACAATTAAGATCCAAGAGGATGACATGGTCACGTGAGTGCTGTGGATGATAAAGTGCTCAGCTTGCCAGCATGGCCAACACCCTATCTACTTTCTACTGCAACCAGCCACCCTCTCTACCACATTTTTCCCAATCATGCCACACATTAAACATTCCCATATCTCCTACATCCTCTTCCCATTACGTCCTCCCAGCCCAAATACTCTCAGTCCTGCCAATTTGAAGCACAACCTTCTTTCTCACTGGTTCCTTCTGTGCAAGCTACCCACTCACCACACATCTCCTCCTGATACACTGTTCCATCACAGAAACATCTTTCTCTTTCAGTGTACAAGACTATAACAAACCTACCCATTGGCATGACAGGCACCCACCAAAGGAATTTGGGCAGGAGCAGGGACTTCTTTCAGACAAACAGGTGGACAATTAGATATATGAACTTCCCAACTCATATAATTGGCATGAAAGCATCTTTAGAGCACCAACCAGCCACCCAAAACCACAGGTGGGGCAGATGTCTACCTTCACAGCTAAGGGCCAGACTAGGCAGTACCAAGGAAAGTTGATTACTGGTCTGCAAAGCAAAGCAAGGGAATCTCAGCTTTGAGGATGGTTCTGGTTCCCCTCCTTGTATGAAAGTCGTTATTTCACATCAGAAGAAAACAAATCTGACATTCATTGCCTATTTCATGCAGTGGTTTCCAATCTGGCGTGCAAGCAACTGGAAGGAGGATGACTGTGGTTCACCCAGATCCACAGTGAGCACCAGCCACACAAATAGTGTGTGCTCTCTAGAGACTGACTTTGGCAATCCCTGGTGCATGGATGTCTGCTGCAGAGCCAGGGTCAGTCTTGAGGTTCTGATGTCAAACATGGGGGGAAGTTGCTGCTTCCAAAGCAGTGTTAGGAGGCAAAGCTGCTGCTGCCATCCAGGGCTAAGCACTCATACACCACGTGAAACAAACGTCTTTTGTCACTTTTCCAGCTATTCATTTAACTCTTCAAATTGTTCCCAAAACTTCTGTCTTGACAATCAACTAGCTTTATTTGCTGCCACCTGTCACTCTTAATGTCCTTGATTATTTGCGGAGAATGTTATTGTCCTTTTCATATACACTGGTTCACAGTTTGGAGCAATTGTTTCCTCCGCAGAAAATAAAGCCTGAATTCAGCAAAGAACCTTAAACTTCCTGAGGGCTGCTGCTCCTGCAGCAACTCTGCAGTGGGTGACATTTAGCCGGCCAACCTCTAAAAACCAGCACAAATTTACCAGAGAGAGGGAAGGCGAACACCACAACTGAAGGCAATGCCAAGGAGCAGACTGCCAGGCAGCGCCAGAAACTCACTGGGAGGCTCTTGGGTCTGTTCCCCCTGACCCCACACCCTGCATCCCTCAGCCCGCAGCCTGCCTCCCGCCCCACATGCCCCGTGCGTTCTCCACCCGCATCCCTCATCCATCATCCCGCATCCCGCATTGCTCATCCCGCCTCCCGCGTCCCTCATCCCGCATCCCTGATCCCGTATCCCTCATCCCGCATCCTGCACCGCCCCCTGGCGGCCGCACCTCGGAGCCGATGTGGCTCTGGGCCCCAGCCCGGTTCTGCGGGGCCACTGCCCAGCCCGGGCTGCATCCCGGTTCTCGCCCCCGAGTAACACCTGTATGGAAAGAAAAGCATGTGTTTACAAAGAAAACCTGATCTGCTTCCCTTTCCTAATTGAAGGCAGAGGCACTGAGGCCATTGCAGTGCAGTAACCATTCACCACTAAAATATTTACGTTCTGCTAAACTCTGAAGTTGTGTTAAACCAGAACATCCCTCTACATCTGCTCAGAAATACCACTCTATATATGCTTTGTTCTCCTGTGGTAGGGGAAAAACCTTTCCATCCACTCCCCAGAAAATCCCCAGAAAAGAGAAACTGCTAAGGGCTGTCTTCAAGGAAATGCTTCCAGCTGCTGTTGTCTTTATTAAAAGAAGTAAAGAAAGAAACACAAAAAGGCCTCTCCAGCTCCTGGGAGAATGTTCAGCTATTAAAACCACATACCCATTTAGCTCCCAAAAGAAGCCTTTCATAATTGCAAGGAAAACCCACAGCTGAACCAAGCTCTTATTGCTTTTCCCCAGTCAGACTGCATGTGATTGCTGTAAAACTGACTCCTGAGTGTTACTTTATGGCTGAGGCTACAAAGGAGTTTGGTGAGTGCACTAACTATGCACCCCACTAGCTGCTGGAATCCCCAGTGCTCTTTTCTGCATGCTGAATGGGAAAGTTAAGGATGCAAGAGTTAAGTCCTTAAAAATTTCATGGCAAATGAGAGGCATCAAGCTAGCCAAGAGGCAAGTTCTAGGTATGATGAGAGATATGAAGGAGCTCTGCCTGCAATACTAAGCCTGAATAGAGCTCTCTGACTGGTCTCAGGCCTAGAAAGGCCTGCTGGCAGTTCCTACATGCTAGAGAAGGTCATGCAGAACTACCTGGTTTGAGGGATGCTCTCTGCAACAGTGTCTTAAAGTAGCATCCAGCCAGCAAAGCTATTCTGGTACTGAGTGCACAATTCTGGTACTGAGTGCACATGAGCAAGAATAATACAACCTTTAAGTTCCTTAGATGGAAATTGTCAGGGTGGTAAGAAATAGAGCTCCACAGATGCAGGATCCATCTTCCACTGGATGACTGGGGTATTACCATCAGCACGTGCTTGAATCACAACAGTAAAACACAAGATAATCTGACTAACAGTATATAATTTTCTAGATGAAACCCCGCCATTCTTCACCAGTTTCAGAGCTCTGGACAGAAGACAACTCACTTCCAGTGGTTGCCTGCCACCTTCCTAATCCCCATGTCACTGGCACCAAGGCAGCAGGGTCTCAGCAGTCATGCCCAGCTCAGATCACTAGAGAAACTGGGAGCCAAGAATAGTCTCTCCTTTTTGCCACCTTCCCTGAGTGACATGGGTCAGGAATCATTTTAAGGTGGTATCACCTAGACTAAGAATACAATCTCCCCCTTACTCAGAAACAATGAGGACAGCTGCCAGGACTGAATTAATGAGGTTTATGTGGTATGCCCATGGTGTGAAGTAGTGATACAAATCTATCTTTCTCCTTTCCCACTTACTCCATTCAAGCCCCTCACTCCTTGAGCCCTCATTCAAGCCACTGACTTGCTTAAACATAAGTTCATGCACCCTTGCTCCTTGCAAGCCAAACTCTGTGAAACTATTGTTCTGCCAATACCTGTGGGGGCTCAGCAGGATCCCCACACACTGCCACTCCATGGCAGGCTCCCTTCATCACAACCAGCTGCAGAGCTACACTCTAGAAAGACTTGGAGAAATGAGCTGAGAGAAGCCTCGTGAAAGTAGCACAGACTATGAAATAACCTCACACACCATTAAGATTCATTTAGGACTGGAGAGGAGAGCAAATTCCAGACAGGCACCTTCCTGTGGCCAGAGCAACTCAGTAAGCAGCAGATATGTTGGATCAAGCTGGGGAGCAGCATGCTGTAGGGCAAATAGGTAAAGATTGGGATGTCAGCTTACCCCTGTCCTTCAGGGATGTTCAGGCTTCAGGAAGGCAGCTGAACAGGTGATACGTCACCTGTGTGCTCTACACACAGAGCAGGTGAGACAGGATTCAGAAGGTTGCCAGCCAGTACACAGGCTGGCTTCTCCCTGGTCGTTGTTAGATGCTCCACCTTCTGAACCAGCTGCAGGAGAGACTATTGACCCCTCCCAGGCTTAGAGCTCTTTCCTGCAGGATGTGCCATCCACTCTCCCCTGTCTGGGAATTTCGCTGCTTGCCTTGGGAGGATGAGTGGATGCAGAGTGCTGAGGTCCTTGAGGCTGCTCAAAGCAGTGTGCTTGTACCTCTGCCTCTGGAGATGCATCAGAGAGTGTGTGCATGCACAGTGCACCTCTCTTCAAGGCCCCAAGGTATTCCCTGACATAACTGCTGGAGACTGAGGTGAGACACAGGCACAAGTAGCTCCTGGATGCATGGAGGCACAGGCCACTGCCCATGTGACAATGGGCCAAGAGGGTCAAACTGCCTGGGGAGGCCCAGAGCAAGAAGTAATGTGTGCACACACACGTACACATGTGTGGAGGGGGGTGGGAGGAGCCTGGCCCAGCCCAACCATCTCTCTCTCTCTTCCCAACGCCTTCTAAAATGCTTTATTTGCCTCTGGAATTGTCCATATACAGGACCCAAGTAACCCAGCCCAGGGGCTCATCCCAGACTCTCACCAGTTTCCTTGTCCCAGAACCTCTCTGTGAGGAGAGACAAAGATCATCAGTGAAGTTCCTAGGTGAGGGAACAGGCACAGTAGCTCTTTTCCCACCTGGCAGCCCTCAGCACACCCACAGTGTCCCTCACCCACCTGCTCACAGTGCAGCTGTGCCACAAGCCTTTGGGAGAGTCAAGAGCAGACTGCAGGGCAGCCTTGGTCATCTTGCTGTGCTTGGGTACTCCAGACTCACCTCCCAGAATTTTGTGGAGTCTGTGCTACAGTTACGGCTCCTAAGGAGGAGATGGCCATGGTGTGGCACAATACCACATGCAGCAGCAGCTCTTCTCCCAGTAATGCTCATACCAGTGGCCTCTCCCATCCCCACAGTCTGTCCACATTTGTCAGTGATGCCTTCCAGGTGTTGCAATGACAGCCAGACAGAACGACTGATAACAGCCAGCACCAGGAGTGCACGAAGTCAGAGCAGGCTGCTCTGCACATTATAGGGAGCAGCCTCAGCAGTGGGTGTCAGAACTGGCCACAATGCAGATCCCCAAATAGCTGTTGCTGGTAACTTGGCTCTGGCAGCTGCTCCTCAACAGTTCATCATCTTCACTGTAGCCTGGAGACACATGGTGCTTGGTGAAGTCAAGGAACCTGAATTTGTCTCACCGAGCTCCACTCCATAGCAGACCCCTGAGTAATCTGAGCATGGAACAGGTTTAATCCCAGGGCTACCTGGGCTCTTAGGCATTCTACAAGAGTCCAGGAAAACTTCAGAGTCTTTGTCAGGATAGCAGTTCAGCTGCCTGTGGACAATTTGTGAAGATAAGGGTTAGAGGCACACAGTGCAGGGAAACAACAGCTCCTTTGCTGTGATCTCTGTGGTAGATGGGCCTGGGCTTCTAGAGATGCCTATTAAACTTCTGTCAAAATTGATCTTTAACATTTACTTGCTCCTGGAACACATCTCAGTCTGCTGAGCAGCAGGGCCTCTTGGTGGTCCATTGGTTTCTCTGGCAGCTGTAGTGATGTTTGCTACCACTGTAGCAAAAACCATGATTCGAAGAACTACCACAGGGTTTTTCCAGAGGCAGAGACTTCATCATCTAGCAAGGGCTCAGGTTCAAGTTAATCTTCCAGACAGGCTGGGAGCTATCCAGAAACTTCTCCACAGCAAAAGCTTTCTGCAGTGATACTGTTTATTAATTGCTCTTTGCTCCCACAACAATTTGGGTGCCTACAGAGTCATAGTATAAGGTATTCTATGGCTATAAATGTTATTACTACAAAAGACCTTGTTTTCTAGCCTTCCAGTTCTGGCAACTTCATTTCCTTTTTTTTTTTTTTTTTTTTTTTTTTTCTTGTATAATATAATATCTATGAATCACTCAAGTGATTTGCTGGTTTCTCTGATAAACAGTCTGGGGGCACTCTGATGTTTGCAGTGCAGTAATGTGACAATCCACACTTCCTCTTGCCAATGTCTCCACTTAGTGAAATTTCATCTTGTACACACACATTCAGCCTGTTAATACAGGGTGAATACAACTTACTCACCAGTCACAGAATGTGAGAGCACAGCTTTTACGATGCACTGCATGAGAGGAAGGAGCTTTGTTTTTCCCACCACACAGGCAATAATACTAGCATTCCCTGGCCTTGCAATGTCCATGAAGGTGTTTCAAACACCAGTCCTTACCAGAGATAGCAGCTGGATGGATGACTCAGGCTTGCCTCTGGAAGTCAAGGAACTCTCAGAGGAGGTCATAGAGGGTGAGGCAGCTTCATGGGGTGCTGAGAGAACCCTAAGAGGAAAGTTGGTTGCTGTAAGGCAGACTCAATTATGCGTGATATTTTGGGATGTACTGGGAAAGGAGTAAGATAACAAGATCACTTTCTTCACATGAGTACACATAAAACATGGAATGGCCTTTGAGAGAAGTGCTTTTTTTTTCCCCTGTACGGGATATATCCCACTTAGCATGGTCTGTCTTAGGACAGGGACAAGCAGTACCTCTTTCTGCCTCTCTGGACTGCAGAAGGCAGTGGCAGCTCCCTCAGCAAAGGCACTTCCCAGTGCCAAACAGAGCCTGAAGCCCATCATCAGCTCCTGATAACAAAGAGTGAATGGGTTTATGCCACTGTATTTGAAAGTGGTGCACGCGTGGATGAACTCCAAACTCACCACCTCTTTCTTGCCTTGCTGCACTCTCGGCACAAGGATTTATCCCTGCACCATCCCACTTCTCCCGCAGCTCCTGTGGGCCCTGCAAACCCCACCTCAGAGAGTTACAGATTCATTGAATAGTTTGGGTCAGAAGGGACCTTTTTTAAGGTCATCTAGTTCCAGCCCCTCTCCATGGGCAGGGACATCTTCAACCAGACCAGGCTGCTAAGGACTCTGTCCAGCCTGGCCTTGAACACTGCCAGGGATGGGGCATCCATCCTCTCTGGGCAACCTGAACATTCTCATTGTAAGAAAACTTCTTACCAATGTGTACTCTAAATCTGCCCTTCTAGTTTAAAACCATTACCCCTTGTCCTGTGGCAACAGGGAGTTTCCCGGGCATGGATGAGAAAAAGGCAAGAGGTGAATGGTTACACAACTTTTATCACTAAAAAGAGCGTGTGGGACAAAAAGAACGTGTTTTAAATCCTCTGAACCCGTGGCAGGTTGCTGCTCTGCCTTGTTGGGCTGAGGATTTGTGATTTAGTGTGGCCCAGCCCTCCCACCCCATGGGGAGTGTTCTAGAGCAGCAGTTGCCTCCACCCCACTCTCACCAGCCACTGGAGGGAAGTCACGGGCTACGCTTCTGGAGAAGTTCTGGTGGATCTGAATTCTCTGCTTTTTCTCTTTTTTTTCACCAAAACCCAGAAACTTGGCAGGGTTTAGTATTTTGTAGGGGCCTTCTGAGCCAAGTTCTGACTGGCATGTCTTGTATTCCAGGGCACAGAAGTTCACTGCCTCAGAAACCACATTTCTCTCTCAGTTCTCCATTACGCTAATTAATGCCACATTACTAGGTTTCTGGATTTAATTACAACTATTCTCGAGTATAGTTAGAGCCAGCAAGAAGAGGCCACAACTTGTTTTGATTGGATTTTTGTTAGGCAAACATAGGGATGAGTTTTCTGTCACAGGAATTAAATACATTTCAACAAGGACGGAGGGAAGTTGAAGGGTTAGGAAAACAGTTGTTTTTTAGAATCATAGAACAGTTTGGGTTGGAAGGGACCTTTAGAGGCCTCTAGTCTAACCTAACTCCAATGAGCAGCGACATCTTTGACTAAGATCAGGTTGCTCAGAGTCTCATCCAGTCTGACCTTGCATGTTTTCAACATTGGGGCACCCACCACATTGCTGGGCAACCTGTTCCAGTGTTTTAACAACCTCACTCTAAAAAACTTAATCCTGACATGTAATCTATATCGACCTCTTTTAGTTTAAAAACATGACCCCTTGTCCTATTGCAACAGCCCTGCTAAAAAGGATGCATTTCAACTGAGAACTGAAGTATGTGCTTTAGTCCATCCCTATTCAGGCCCACATACAGAAAAGCAATTAGGCACTTAATTAACTTCAAGCACATGGGCTGTTAAGCATGTGTCTAAGTGGTTTGTTGAAAAGGGATAGCATTAAAAGCACGCTTAAAATTAACTACATACGCTCAGCTAATTTCCTTGCCAGCTAAGCACACTTTCTAATCATAATGGACCAAATTCAGCAATGACAAAATGACATCATTCGGAATTACAGCAAGGTCAAACCTGGTCTGTGGATTTCTGTCCTTTGAGATAAGGAGGAATTAAGCTTGAAGCAAATAAGAAGAAATCAGACAGGTACTGTGAAGTGCCACAGCTGCACACTGAAATGGTATCATGGGTAGGGTATGTACAGGTATTTATGAAAGTAGAATGTATCTTTCTTATCTCATTAACATTTGCTATATATTTAAATTTTTTCTTCTTCAGGACAGAGGGTAGAAGTCCAAATGGGANCATGACATTTTTCCTATCCGCCAGCAGCCCCATTGTACCTTTTTCACTAAAAAAAAAAAAAAAAAAAAGACTGCCTAAATTTTATATTTTTTGTGTTTAGAAGAGGTTACCTTTCAAAGCAAAACTGCTCAAAATTAGAAAGAAGAAAATATTTTTTAATAATTTTCTAAGAAAAAATATTAAAGAAAATAAAAGAATTTCCATCAAGCTTTAATATTCCTCCAAGTTTTTCTGAAGAATGTTGATTTTTTTAATGAAATGGGTATTCCATCTTTTAAAAAGTCAGTCATTCTCCTTAAGTCCTATTTTTCACTTCTGCTAATTAATAACCAGAAAAGAAAAAAAAAAAAAAAGTGCATTGGAACACACTGTCCCTTTTGCCTTCTCATCCTAATTTGGGCGTTGCAACCCCCAGAAGAGTTTTGACAAGAAAAAGAAATCCCAATCCACAAATCAAAATCAGGTCAGTTGAGGCAGAGGATCCTATGTATTTTCTAAAATTATGTGGATACCTCCAGGCGCTGATGAAAGATGATCTTAGCTCCTGAAAACATAACGAGTGTTTGCATGGGCGTGCAGACTGGCACGGAAACTGGAGTGTAATGGATTTGGTCCCCCCAGCTCACTCCTGGGAAAGCTTGTCCCATGCCTATCCTGAACCAGGGAGCGCACAGGCATGGGGCTGCAGAGCCCTTGGCTGTGAAAGCCAGGAGATCCCACTGCAGTGCCAGGGCTCAGGGCTGCCAGAAGCCCACTGCCACGCCAGGATGTGACAGCTCCGGGATGGTGTGTAGATGGGAAAAGGCAGGAAGAGTGGGCACCTTCTTGCTCTCAGTTAATGACAAGTTCTGTCCCACTGGACCTCACTCCATGGGTGCACTGGGGGGTCAGGGGGCTCCATGTTTATTTCTGCCTGCTTGCCTGACATCCCCAAACAAGGACAAGGAGGTAGCCCTGTGGCCAGAGGATGCTCAGCATAAAGGTGTGGTCAGGGCCTGCAGGGCTGCAGGTGAAACAGAGAGAGGATCTGGAGTAAGAGACTAAATGCACAGAAAGCCCACCTAGTTCAGGGAGCAACCAAAATGAAAACTGCTCAGTAACGTTTGACATTTTGTATTTTTTTCTTCCACCTCCTCAGCACATACAGCATTGCCTCAGATCATTACAAGACCTCTTAGGTCCACGGTGATTATCACTTCAAAAAGATTGGCCTCCTTGATTACTGTCAGTCATATGACATTTAGCTCTGACAAACAGCTTTGACTAAAATAATAATTTCTTCTGGCAATTTGCAGTTAGAACTCACAACTAGTATCAGAGCTGTCTACATCCCCTCTCTGGAGCAGATACTGCTTCAGCTCCTCAACATGGAGCTTTAACCTCTGTCTAGCTTGATATTCATGGGCATTTTTAGCAAATGAAAAAATGGATGTACTTTTTAAGACTATCAAAACCTATATGTTCATATACTCATTCTCCTATCTTGAAAAAAACTTCACACTTTACCTCTTCAGACAGGCACAGGTATCTGTTTTAACAAATCCCTTGGTTGTAATAACACAGGTACTACAACTCATCACTTTTAAAGATCTAGGAAAATTTTTTCCCAAAGCTAATATACCAAATCCAAATATACCCAAATCCAAAGATTTGGGTATAGACTTTTGTAGCCTTTTATTAATACATTACATGGTGTTGCTATCAAATACAACTTGTGATATTACTAAACATAACATCTCTCCTCAAAACAAACCATGATTTTGGGGGAAGACTATTCTGCTCATACCTGTTAACTGAGACCATGGGTAGCAACAAACTCCGTGCCAAGCCTCAGCTGCCTTACCACTGCCTGCAGACTTATAAATCTGAATGGACAGCCAAGACCTGAGCCCTGCCACTGTTTCCTGCTCACAGGAACAGGGATAGGCTGATACTGATCTGCCCAGAGCTGCAAATCTCTTTGCTGCCACCTCACAGGAACACTATCCATGGGCACATAGGAGAGGTCAAAACTGTGTGATGCACCCAGAGAAGGCTGGAAGCACCAGACAGTGGCACTGGTACTTATTGTTAGCATGATTATTCGGGGCACAAAACACAAACGCTAATGAGAAGAGATCACGTATTGTCCTTGTGGGTCTTCAAATGAAGGAGGCTGCTTTCAAAACATGTGGTTTCATGCCCATGCTGTTCCAGTTAGATACACCTGGGATCCCCTGCACTTGCTCAACAACACTACACAGGCATCCACAAAGCTGGGTAATTCCAGTGTTCCCGAGACATGTGGTAATAATACCTTGGCTCTGTCTAAGAAAATTTCCAGGCCAGTTGAACATTTCCAACAAAATTTTGTGGAAAGCACAAGGTCCAAGATTGAGTGAACAAACATCATTCTAGTCCAAAAATTACTCAGAAGTACGTTTCTTTAATAATGAGTAACACAGGAAACTTTTTATTCCCTGATGGTAAGCAAAGAAGTCAGAAAACAAATGAGATATAAACATAACCCTGAACAGTACAAGGACAAGGTCATTATGATGCCTTCCATTTCCTCTCAGAATTCTTTGGGAAAGTCTTTGGATCATTCCCTCGCCTGAAAAGCACCACATTTCTAATGGCACCAAAAATGGAAGTTGCATTGTGGTAGGAGAAACGGTTTGTGGTTTATTTAATGCAGTAGTGGTCATGTCTATGGCTGAAGTACAAGGCAAATTTGAGTCAAAACCAATTTTACATATTTTTGAGAGTGGATCTCAGACATGCTCACACACACAAAACACATATACGTGTTTCTTCCTGAATTTATTTTGTCTGCAAGGCAGAGGCTGTCAAGAGTTTTTGACTTACATAAAAATACAATCAACATATCAAAATATATTTGTGTTTAGACTCTCAAGATGGATTTAAAACCAGAACATGTTTATAAAATATTCTTTTCAAGGGAAAGTGGTTCTTGACAGATCCTTAAAACTTTATTGCACATTATTCTTCAAATTATTATAATAGGAAAATTCATGAGACAAGTAAATGCCTTTTCCTCCTTAAGTGGTGAAATTTACTACAGAATTTCAACAATATATAGAAAATCCTGACCATCTCCAAAAGAAGTGCTGAAACAGAGGCTTCATTTTCATCTTCTTGTAAAGCTGGCTAAAAGCTCTCAGTATTAGGTAGTACTACAGATCTGCAGCTCAAGCTGAAAGGACTGGCACAAGGATATAGGACAAAGGCTTTTTTTTTCCTTTTTGGATGAGTTTTGGATGCTAAAAAGAAGAGAATGTTCTCCCTTTGTTTCTTTCATTTCTTTT
>VWYO01000533.1:570962-583500 GCA_013400275.1 Rhadina sibilatrix | reverse complement strand
TTTTCTATACAAGGAGCAAGAGAAAACATTCAGTTTCTTGGTCTGTTTCTTACAAGAAATGAGAGAATATGCAAGTTATATTAATGTATCCACCTGAAGGTCATGGAATCTGTGCTTACAAGGATCTGCTATGCTGAGTCTTAAAATGAATTGCTTGATTCTTCCTCACAGTACTACTATACTGAATGACTACAAAATTATGATGTATCCAGTTTTTCACCTAACCAAACATACTCATTCTGCTTTTAAATTTAGCCTCTTTTAATATTCATGAAGAAGTCTGGGAACCTTACCAGATGTGAGACTTTAAAGGCCTCTTTAAATATACTTACTTCTTAGTTTGGGGGTGTTCAGAAGGCTGTATCATAAGCAGAAGGCCTCTACCAGTTCACATGAGGTTATTCATCCCCTGGCCCTTTCTGTCAGTGTGACAGACCACACAGAGAATGTCCC
The DNA here is from genome assembly GCA_013400275.1 of Rhadina sibilatrix. NCBI lineage: Eukaryota > Metazoa > Chordata > Aves > Passeriformes > Phylloscopidae > Rhadina > Rhadina sibilatrix. Next base: position 583,047 of record VWYO01000533.1, on the reverse strand, counting down.
TGGTGGCTCACACTGAGTCTTGTGGGTGGTTAAATGCGTGGGAGTTATGCTCTTTCATTCTGAAGTATCTCTAGGAGAAATCACCCTCAAATTTATGCTGCTATTTTTGTATGACTTGTTTGCAGTAGAAAGAGGAGTTTACCGTGTACTTTTGTGCTCTACTGTAGACATAAAAGGAAGCATCAAACTTCCACTGCTTACTGCCAAACTGAATAGAGATATCAAAGGGGAAGTCCAAGATGGTTTTTTTCCCTCCCTTTGAAGCCATTACTTTTTAACAAATGGCCTTTAGAGAGACAGCCAGTGATTTACCCAAGGCTGAAAGCACAATCTCTCCCCAGTGGGCCCACAGTAAACTCACAAAAATTGATATGATTGTGCAGTGATTTGCCTTTGAACACTCCAGGCTCCTGCTTTCTGGAGGCTCAACCTTTAAGAAACACATGGCCCTTCCTACCCCTTTTCCAGATTTGATTTTACCAATGAAAAAAAGTCATAGTATTTGCTCTCCTATACAGCAGAATGTTTTAAATGAAAACATTATCCCAAGGCCTGTTTATGCAACTGTCTAGGACCTGTATAATAGAAACAAATAGCTATTGTGGTATCCTGAAACCTCAGCAGCTCTAAGCAGATTCAGTCGTGCCATCCCAGGTCAAGACCAGTGATGTTAACACTCTTGGCACACACAGAGATGCATGGGAGCAGTGTTACCCATGGGTCGATGCCCGTGCCAGGCTGAAATGGGTGATCAAACTTCCAGGGAGCACAGCAAGGCAACACGAAATTCCAAATGCCCCATGAAATTATATTATCTATGACCACGGGGCAACCACAGCAGTGGGAGATAAGAACCATTCCTAAGGCTACAACTGTTCACCCTGATGGTTAAAAAAGAAAAGAGAGGAAATTATTATACCCTTGGGGAAAGGCAGAATGAATCTGGGTAGTCAACATGTAGGCGCAGAAATCCTTTTGACTCTGACAAGCAAAGCCAAGGAACCAGTGCCTGCTAGGTGTGCAGGTGTAAATGTGTATTTACTGCTCTGTTAACTCAGTTCCCCTCTGGTTTATTAGCTTTTATCACCTGGCACAGTAGCTTAAGCCAGCAGAGCAGACACAGACATCATACACGGGGAAAGAAAGATGGAGGATGGAGGTAATGTATTAAACCAACACAGCTGGGAGCGTGAGTTGGAGACCTATGGTCCTTGACAGCCATCCACCTCTGCAGGACAGAAAAAGGGCTCTGGGTGTAACGCTGTGTCTTGGTTTGAAAGACAGGTGTCTGCCGGGGAAAACTGGAGTTTCCCTTGGAAGGGAGAATGTAAACCCCCTCCCTCCAAAATATCATAATTTTGCAGTTAAGGGCTTTCAGGCAAAGGTATGGGGATAGGAATAACAGTTATTTACTAGTATTAGTACAAGACAAACAAACAACAACTACAGCATTAATAATGAACAGAAACAGGAAAAAACCTCAAGAGGTTTTGTTTGACAAAGCCTGGGGGAGTCTGATCTCTTGAGAGCACCAAGCTGGAATGGTGGAAAAGTCCTGGGCTGGGGGGTGAGATCAGAAGCTCTGCCGGTGGCAACTGGAACGGTGGAGATGTCCTGGCAGGGCAGGGCAGGGCAGGGCAGGGCAGGGCAGGGCAGGGCAGGGCAGGGCAGGGCAGGGCAGGGCAGGGCAGGGCAGGGCAGGGCAGGGCAGGGCAGGGCAGGGCAGGGCAGGGCAGGGCAGGGCAGGGCAGGGCAGGGCAGGGCAGGGCAGGGCAGGGCAGGGCAGGGCAGGGCAGGGCAGGGCAGGGCAGGGCAGGGCAGGGCAGGGCAGGGCAGGGCAGGGCAGGGCAGGGCAGGGCAGGGCAGGGCAGGGCAGGGCAGGGCAGGGCAGGGCAGGGCAGGGCAGGGCAGGGCAGGGCAGGGCAGGGCAGGGCAGGGCAGGGCAGGGCAGGGCAGGGCAGGGCAGGGCAGGGCAGGGCAGGGCAGGGCAGGGCAGGGCAGGGCAGGGCAGGGCAGGGCAGGGCAGGGCAGGGCAGGGCAGGGCAGGGCAGGGCAGGGCAGGGCAGGGCAGGGCAGGGCAGGGCAGGGCAGGGCAGGGCAGGGCAGGGCAGGGCAGGGCAGGGCAGGGCAGGGCAGGGCAGGGCAGGGCAGGGCAGGGCAGGGCAGGGCAGGGCAGGGCAGGGCAGGGCAGGGCAGGGCAGGGCAGTGTGGGGCTACAGTGCAGCAAAAAGAGCAGCACCAAAGGAATGGTGGCATGGTGGCAGGACAGGGCCAGCCCAGCCCCAGCAGGGCAGGAGGAGGCAGCTCAGAGTTCCGGGGCACACGAGCAGATGGTGGTAGATTCCTCAGGACCGGACTTTCTGGTGACAGTGAACTCCTCCGGCCTCCCGTCCTCTCTGCGATGCCAAGAGCAAGAGAGAGCAGCTGCCCCCAGCCCTGCCCTTTACCTGCCCCAAAACTAGAGTTAACTCCCCCTCCCGACCAAGCACCCATAAGCATCCAGTAGTTAGTCTCCTAGCAATTTTATGGGGAAAAATTCTCAAAGTAAAAAGGAACAAACATAACCTCCAACATGCTGACACTTTCAACTTGCCAAAATTTGGGCTAAAGGGCAGTGCTAGGAACAGAAAGCATCAGGCATTAGTCTTCTGCAAACAGAGAAGTTAATTGTTTCAGGGTAATCCACTGGTAGCAGACTGGGGATAAGAACCCACAGGTCTATTCCTCCCTTTTTTTGCCACAGCCTTTGGGATTACATTCTGCCTGGTGTGCCACCACAAGAGAATCACACCTTTTCCAGGATGAACACACTTATGCCCCTATAGTGACTGTTTGTTTTGCTGCTTGTGAAAAAAAAGACTTAGCTATTTGATTATACAGTGTTTTTCTGTGGTTTATGCTGTACCTATGCTCTATCTATCAGTTCTGGTCTTTTTAGGAAAAATCAGCTGGGAATAGGAAGAGTCCCAACACTCTGGGAGGCACTCTGGCTTTTCTCTTGAGCAGGGAAGTGAGAGTTCAGCATGGAGAAGTGTTGTAGAGGGAGTGGACTGGATGTGATGATGACTCTGGGTCCACGTCAGGGCTTTAGGGATCCAGGCTGGCTGCCACTGGCACATGCATGACACCAAAAAGCAATTTTCCACACAATGCTGAGAATCTCTGAGCCAGCTTCGAAGGCAACTGACTGGTACCCATTCATCTGGATGATAGGACTTTACTGCCTTTTGTTTTTTATACAACAAAAGGTATTTTTTCTGTGTGTCATGCAGCCAAAAGGTCAGCTGTGGTGAGAGAGCTGATGAAGCTGCCCTTGCATTCTCCAGGACTGAAAGGACCTGTGGTTGAAGACACTCACCTTTGAGTCTGTTCTGCTTCATTATGGGGGCCATATCTGTAAGAAAATCATTCTGCTTTTGTAACACATTCTGTTAACAGGATTGTGGGGGAGAACCGTAAAACATTTTCTTTCCCTTTGATATTTGTGACTGTGAAGCACCTCAGCTACAGGCATCAAATAATAACAGCAGTGTTGAGTATGTGGCAGACAAACACCAAACATGAGGTTTCTCGCCACAGGCTATGTAGCCTTGCAAGCTCAGCCAGAAGTGCTTGGCCAGCACCTGCACACTAGCTTTGTTGTTCTTGTTGTTGTTGTTGTTGGTACTGACCAAGTCAGTCAAACTTGCAGAGAGCTGGTTTGCAACTGGACCAGGGCTTCAGACGCTTGAGCAAAGAACCCCATCTCAGGTTACAGCAATCAGGCGTCTCTCCTCAGATGTATTCAAAGCCCTGACAGTCCTGGACTTTCCCAGCAAACTCCTCTGGAATGTAAATAGTCTTCAGATCCCCCACCAGGTGCCAGCAAGGCTTCTTGAGGTTGCTGAAGGGGAAGTCCTCATGACATATTCCAACTAAATAAAAACAGTACTAGTAATAATAATAAAAATAATAATAATAATGATTATGATGTTGGCTGGGATATTTTTGCCTCAGGAGAAGACGTGTGTTTGGGAAGAAGCAGCGGTCAGCACTAGAGAATGCTATTCAGAACAGGTCAATTTAAAACAGTATTTGCTGGATGTCACAAAGGTATCTGCTCAGAAGTCTGGCTGACAATGTACTTACAAAGCAGAGGAATGTTTCCTTTAGCTCTAAGTGGAAATGGTGAAGCAGTTTTAAATAATCCTGGCGCCATCAAAATACACATTTGTATGCACTCTGGAGATATTAAAGAAGTTGAAAGTATGGCTCCTTGAAACTATGGCTCCTTTTTGACCCATGGACAGTCAAGGGGCCAGTCCTCTGGGCTCTGGTCTCAGTTCTGCTACTGCCTTCCCAGATAACCTTGACCAAGTTGTTTCATCTCTTGTGCTTCCATTTCCCCAGACACAATCTAAGGTGTCTGCCACAGCCTCCTTCACAGAGCAGGCTGTGGAAAAAGCTGTGCATGAAAACCTACCAGTGCTGTCAAGCACAGTCAAGAATATGTGACCACGGGCACTGTTGCTGAAAGATGGGACAGCATACTGGAGGTGACAGGCAGCAGGAACAGGGCTTACAGAGGGAGTCCTTGCCAACTTGGCTGCTTGTATCAAGGTAAGGGTAACAGGAATGCTGCCTGAAAGGTACATTGGCTGGTGCCCAAATATTCCTTGGAATTTTTTTTTTTTTTATGTGGGCCAAGGAGTTTTTTGCTTCGAAAGAAAAAAGTAACAAGATAGGCAGGCATGAAGGGACATGGCAGGAAACATGTGACAAGCCATGATAGGCCTTGACAAAACTTTCTATCTTTGAAGTTGCTTAATACAGTCCTGAAAAAAGTCTTCATTGTGATGAAGTATTTCCTTGCCCTTCTTATAAATATCCTCATCAGAGCAGGCCAATCTTTTGGCACCTAACAACAGCATTTCGTTACCATATCTCAGATATATCCAAGCCCTGGGAATATAGAGTCACTGCAAAGGCTGGAGCCTGTTCCTAAGCAAAGTTCCTTCTACATGTGCTCCAAAAACCATTTCCTTTCCTAAAACATAGGTTACCGAAAGGAAGATTTCTAGTCAACAGGAGAATGATATTTTTAGACACTTAGAATCGTGATTTCAGGAGCCGAAGGGAGGAAAATTATATCAGCATTCAAGAGGTCCATCCAAGAGATGTATCAGTTATTTAACAGATAAGTACATGCAGAAAGATCAAAGCCTTCTTCTGGGATGAATAACCATGATTCACAGAGCTGCGAGGTGCAGAGAAATTACTCCATCTATCACTTCTTACGGAGAAAGAAAACACTTATTCACACTTAATTGAAGGTATTCCTTTTGCTCCACCAATGTTTAAAGTACTACCCTGTAGCACTCAAATGGCAGGTGAAGTAGGAAGAGGAACAGCAAGTTCTTGACAGAAGAAATAAGTCATCGTTCCCTCCCACCGGCAGAAAGGGAAGTCAAGCACAGCTAGAATGGCACACAGCACCGGGGGAAATCACCTCTCTGTTTTCACCTCCTCCTTCTTCACGTCCTACTGTGGCAGGCCTGCAGGCACTGAGGTTGCAGACAAGGAGGCAGAAAATACCCTTGCGGGCTTTCCAGCTTGTTTTGACGCGTTGAATATTTGGAAAAGCAAAGTGAGATGTCTGTGTCCCTTCTGTGTCCAAAAGCAAAATCCTCTGGTGTTTCCAAGCTGCCCCAAAAGCTGGGAGGTCACATTGCTATGTAAACCTGTGTGGCTGAAAGATTTCGTGAAAGAAGGGAAGCCTGCAGCAGCAGCTACCAGGGCATGATGCCCACTTATCACACTTAACACCCAGCTCCTTGCCTGAAAAACGCCTAGGTAAATAAGCCTGATCCAGAAAAGTGGACCACTCTGCCTTCCAGCACCTTAGAATGAGACAGGGAAATCCACAGAAGGTGGCCATATATTGGCAACTTCTGCCAGCAAATCCATTGCCCACTTAGGAAGGAGCTGGGGGTACCTCTCCCTTCTCCCTAGACCCCGCTTTCCAGATCTGCCATGTCCTTTGGAGGCTTCTTGGAGCTCCTCTCCTCCTCACTACCCCATATCAGTTCTCCATTCCCCCTTGCCTTTTCCAGCCCCCATAGTGACTTCCTTCATTGACCTTTAGAAATTCCTTCTCTATCTCCTGGGTGTCCTTTTCCTTCCTCTGTGCCCACCCCCTGCCCCCTACCAGCTCTGCTGACTCCCAGCCAGGCACTGCGTGTTCCTCCCTCCTCTCTCTGCCCTCCTCACTACAGAAAGGGAAGATAAACAGGACTGTGCTTTGGGCATTGTTGTGTTGGGCAGCAGCCATGAATGGCTTTTGTACCCCTGAGTAGCAGAGAAAAAAATTGAGGTCCTGATAAACAAATATTAGGGCTTCCATGAGTGCTTCAGACCCCCCTTGCTGCAAATTTAATGTCCTTCTTCAAGAGAAGGGTCCCGCTCAGCACCAAAGGTCCTAATTCAGCCAGACATCCCTATGGCCAAGTGTCAAGGGTGTCCTGCAGCAGGTGGCCTTAGCATAGATGAACCTGAGCCTGAGGTGCCTTGGCCCCCTCAGCCCATAAATAAAGGTGTTTATTTGATTTTTTTTCATCCTCAATCAGACATGTTCTGCACTGCTCTCCTGCTCCCACCTTGTGCTACTAAAAGGACAGAGAATTGCTGATGTCATTGACTTTCCTAAGTGGCAGCTGAGTGTGTCCCACCCACATAGTCAGAGGAGAGGCTGTAAGTCCCATTTTTTTCCCACTTAGCAGGCAGGCATTCTCTCACACTTCAGGCTGGATAACATCAGAACCCCGCCCTGCACCATGCATTGCTGGGGTGTCTGCACATGCTGTCTATGCCCAGTGGAAAAGGGGAATAGAAAACATCTCCCTTGCTTTCCTTCACCTTTCATCTGTATTTCTTTACTGCAGATTACAGGTCTGTGTGCTGTCTTTCCCTTCATTGTACTCCATCTGTTCATACCCCATTAGTGACACACAAGTATGGCCAGGTGCCTTCACGCTGTTATCATCCACCTTCAGGGCAAGTGGTTCTCTGATACTGTGTGGGTTTGGGGTGAGAGATGGGAGCAAAAGCCATTACTGCCCCACCAGCTCACGCACCTAACCCAAGAGGGGCTGATGCCAGGAACATGCATGGGCCCTGTGTGACCTCAGAGGGGGACCTGCAGACCTGTGCCAGTGCACTTGCCAAATTGCACAGGACTGCCACTGCCTTGAGGGGAGCAGGGTCTACTCCTGGGTGTACAAACCAGAGAAGAGAATGCACTGTGGGCTGCAGATTTCAGAAGGAAAGAGGTGCAGTATGTGAGAGCTCTGCTGTAAGGAAGATGCTTCTTGCACGCAGAAGCAGAACAAAGCCATGAGGCAGTGTGGGAAGACGTCCACAGAAGATCTGTGCTTCCTGACACTGCTCATAAGACTTTCAGCTTTCAGGCCCAATTTGTTCATGCCCAAGTGGCTACTTTGGGATGAGTTTTCTTTAGGAACATGAAGGAGCCTGCAGCCAAAACCCTTTGCAAGTGTGAGATTGGATAATTAACACTGTTCAGCCCATAATTTTGTCAGACATCTAATATTGGCAAAGCTGCAGTGTCCCAACATGCTGGAGCAGGGCTCAGCAGTTAGCAAATGGCTTTCAGGCAGAGAAGGGAGTTTTGTTGTTCTTGGAACAATCTGCCCAAATTTGGTCAAAATATAGAAGCTTTTGGAGAAATTTCAATTTGCACATCCTCAGGCAAAACCTCAGGATCTTCCCCAGGGACAGTTTGCACTGAGCATGTCTAGAACCAGGAATTCAGAAAGGTTTGTGGTAAAGGCTGATGAAGAGCACTACCAGGATTAAGCTGAGACAGTAATGGTGCTAATACACCTGGGGAGCCCTGGCTCCTCCTAAACCAGGAAATATAGAAAAGGCAGATGCCTACATAAATGCAGATGGACCAGGCATCAAAAGTAGGCAGGGAAATGGGTGGAATGGATAGGGATAAAAGTCTGGGAGTCAGTCAGAGGATCAGACTGGGATAACATACAGTGTGTGTTGCTCATCATATGCCAAAGGCTGAAACAGTATTAATTATGGTGCTGTAGTCTCTTCACATAACCATTAAGTGAATCTGTGTCCACTCTCCTTCCCATTCTATTCCACATTCCCTCCTTCTCCTGTCATCTCCTCTCCCCCTTTCCTAATGCCCTTCCCTCCATCTTTGACCACTATCAGCCCTCTGGCTTTTTCATAACATCAATATTTTGCTGTAGTCTCATAGCTGTTTACTTCTTTGGTCTCAGTCTGCCACATTGCCTTCCAGCCAGCCCTGTCCTCCCACACACTACATCTGACATTTAGGGCACTTGAGTTTCTTGAGGCACTGTGCTCTCTCCAGCACTGCTGAGCACTGCTCTTCCCTTCACCCAGCACTGCTAACTGGTCCTCATTACCTGCTCCATGGCCCAGCTGGGGATCACACTGACTGACTCTATGGCCAGGCTGACTTCCTGCCGCCTTACAAAATTCATTTGCTTGTTCTTTCTGAATCTTATTGGAACATTTCTGCACCTCTAAATTAACTTGTTCTTCATCCTGCCTCTTCACCAGTACAGAGACAGTATATTTGTTGCCAGAAAGCTCTTTTCAGAATTCCTTTCCCCTCTTGCCTAGTCATTTTCCCCAAGGACCGCAGCCTATCTCTTCATCTCCCTTCCCTACCTCTTCTGCAGCTTCTGAGGTTGGCATTATGGCAGGGCAACGTAGCCAATCTCACCTCTCAGGGCTGTGGGAGGGGACTGTTATGTTGCCCCATCTTTCCCAGCTCCTGCCATTAGCTCACTGATCTCCTGCAAAGCCAGCTTACTGGATATTTCTTTGGATTCCACACCCCCCATCCCCCCTTTTTTTCAGTTGAATTTACAGTAGTGAATTGAAAGCCAGCAAGGCAGGGGAAGAGGCAACATCTGGCCAAGGAGAGAAAGGGGGCAGCCAGTGGTGGGCTGGGACCTTCCTCTTTCAGTGGCCACAAGCTGTGATATTGGTTCAGAACACTGTCTGTAGCTCCACCCTCACTTTCCTCTGGTTCTTTCCTTCATATTATAAGTGTCTGTCACCCTTATAGAACAACAGCCTCAATTTCTATTGCTTTTTCAGTGAAGACCTTTAGGTTTCCTTCCCTTTAAGATCACTGGCAAAAGGGTTTTACATTATCTTCTGTCTAGAGCCTCCAAACGGCACTCTTGAGATTCTGTTCATCTCTTTCCTTGCTAAACCTCAGAGTCAAATACTCATTAACAAGTGTATTGACCTGTTATAAATTTTAGAGAGCCAATTTCATCAAAAGCAATTTATTAATCAGAGAATTATTCGGACAGCAAAATCGTCAAAGCTCACAATCAAGGAAGCAGTGCCGGCCCTGGATGAAATCACGAGTACAGCCTCTGTCACTGTACCCACGTGTTTCCACCAAGTGTGCCTTGTGCTGCTGGTTTTTATACAGTGTTTCCTTGTACAGTACCCGATCTCAGTCCTGTCCGAGATACATATTCATGTATCTTTGTTTCCCTGCTGCAGACCTTGTTGAATAGATTTCTGGGCAGGGAGATGCCCCTGAGTAGATTTACTGGAATTGGGCATTGGGATTCACCATCTTGAAGATGCTGATAAGGTACATATCAGTTGCTAATTGCTGGGTCGTTGGTAGACTCATCAATGGTGAAGGTCCATCTCCTCCCAGCTGCACCCTCTTTTCCTCTGCTAATGTGGTTTTCTCCTGAGCTGGCAGCGATGTCACAATCTTTCAAGGGTATGGTTTGCAGGCGTTTGTGACTTTGGCTTTAGGGTTACAGTGTAGATTTTTATAAAACATATTTACCATAAAACTGAATTACATACTATATTTATCACGTTACACAAACATTATGAAAACATGAATTACTATTTATAACAACCTGTCCACCCCTCTCCTCAGAGACAGCAGTGGTCATGAAACCCTTGCCTTCCCTGGCTCAAGACTCCAGCTACCACTGGCATTTGTCTCCCAGTCTTTCCTCCTCTCCTCAGTCTCTGGCACAATGGGTGCCATGGAAGCCTTCTTCATCATAAATCTCTCTGTGTTTTCCCATTAAAGCTGTATATAGATTCAAGTGCATGAATATTTGAATAACCTTCTTTGCACCACAGTGTTGCTGTGAATGTGCCAGTTTACCCAGATAGGAGGCTCTTGTAGTAACTTAGACTGAGAGAGCCTTGGTTTCTATTCAGAAAATAGGCAGCTTTTGCTGCCATGTCTTCTAACAGCCTAAGATGCACAAAGACTCCAATTTATACCGGTATAACTGAATCTATGTTAGTCCTTTGAGCAGCATAACAATGTTAGCAAAAACATTCCATACTTCTAACTGACCTGATATTGCTGGAAAAATTTTACATAAAATGAGTCCACAGATTCATTTGCCTCTGGCATTTCTACCAATGGTTATGGCTGGGGTTTTTGTTTGTTCTGGATATTTCTGCACTAAGTCAGGAGCACAGCATGCCAAGATGCTGTCTCACTGGCCAGTATGTACATCTGAGTATTTGGGCAGGGCTGAGCACTCCCAGCATTTGTGTAGGCCCAGGTTTGAAAACACAAAGTCCTTTCTGCTACTCCTTGGGGCAATGCCTTGTAGAGTATTTTTGCAAAGAAGTGTAGGATTTCTATGCAAGCAGGTGTAGGATGACTGCTTTGAGAGTCTTCTGAGAGGCCAGAAGTAATTTCTTGAGGCTGGGCTGAACCTCAGAGGACACCAGAGCTTGTTATTGCAGAGCACTGAGCACTGGGGTCACAAGCTGAGACACAGGGGAAGTCCCAAAATGGCAGCCAGTGCTGGACCAAGATCAGTGCTCTGTCCTACATTCCCTTATTTTACATATGAACAGAAAGAAACAACAAAAATACTGCACTTTTCTGGATAGTCTGCTTGGGGACAGTAGTATAGCTGCAGGCTAATGCAGGTCCTCCATGCAAGCCCATCATTTTAAGTAAAGGGAGCTTTTAGGTGTGGTCTCAAAAAGGGAATACAGTAGTAATTTCAAGTGCCCTTGCATTACTCTTGAAGGTGATGGAGCCCTACAGAAGGCAGGCACTTCCTGTGACTCTGGAGCCTGTTGAGCAGGATGTTCCCTACAGAGCTTTTATAAAAAGCAACACTATTATGGGGAAAAGTAGAGTGACTTTTAGTCGGGATATCAAGTGAAGAACCAAAAGGCATCTTCAAGAAAACAATGCAGAGATGACACAGACAGGAAGAGAGGGTTTGCATCTTTGGACAAGATACTTTTCAAGAATACCAGGAGAAAATTCCCCACATTTAAAGGGAAATCAGGCAGAATTGCATTGTAACTAGGTCCCTCCTTGCATTTGCCTTAGGGCCAGGCCTTCTGCATTTCAAAGACATTCACCTCTCCACAAGCTTTGTGTGTTTTTTTTTCATCTCAGCATCTCTGCCTTCCATCTCTTCATTGTGGCCTTCATGGTTCATGCTGGGTTTTTCCAATGACAAAAGCCCTTATTTGCTTTCTTGGGAAACTGGACAGCAAAGAAAGGTGCTACTAAAACTGTTGCTAGGTTAAAAAGAGGGAATAGAGGGAATAGAGAGAATAGAGAAGCACCTCATCCAGCACAGATGAATGCTCTCATCAAAGTAAACACTGCTGTATGATGGGAGTGGATGACAATACTGTTGGGACAGGCATCAGTCACATTATCAGTACCCTGACCCTGTGCTGACAGACAGAGAGGAAGCTGCAATTGGTGTTTTCCTGAGGTGTTTTCCATCCAGATGGTGGAAAGGTAACGTTTTTCTAGCAGGAATAAAACGTAAAAGTATATACAAAGGATAAATCCTTATGTAAATATGTTTTCCCTCAGTTTACAGTGTGGTGGGTTCAGTTTAGATGAGCTTCTCTTATGATATTAGCTTAAAGGTCTAAAGAGCAGCTGTGGTCAGTAACCAGACACAGTTGGAGCCAGAAAGACATGAGTCCAGGGCCAGTTCTCAAATCCAATTCTTTAAACTGCATTTTCTGTTTTCCTTTTTTTTTTTTT
>VWYO01000533.1:532989-570924 GCA_013400275.1 Rhadina sibilatrix | reverse complement strand
TTTTTTTTTTTTTCCTCTGTTACAGTCCAGGGGGACATTGTTCTTAGTGACAAGCTCATTGTATGCTGAATCATGATGGATACTGACTCACTGATTCCTGACTCACCCTAGGAAAAATGAAACACACGTGTGTCTGTCTGTCCTTACCAAGATGTGGATCCTAAGGCTGCATTTCTTACACTTATTTCTGAGTATCCTGTGCAGGCAAGTGGCTCCCATTTGGTGCTTTCTCACTTGAATTTGTCAGCCTGCTTGTTCTGGTTTCTTTGTCAAAGGGCACATTACCAAAATTCCCCTCTCAGCCAGTAGCCCAAGGCAAGGCTTGTTAGCTGGATTGTTACCTACACAGATGAAGTGCTTGATGGTCATATTTACATGACACTGAAAAGGCTTCTTGTCTTCTTCTGGAAATCACTGAAGGTTTATCTAGACAGGGCTAGCCTGACTCTCAAGAAAGTTAAGAAAGCTCTGATGAAGATGTAAACTCCATTTCTACAAGTAAAAGCACACTTGGTGCCTTCTGAAGGGGTGGAGTACAGGTAAGTTGCTTTCATTTCTGTGGAGTGAGTTTGCAGTTTTAATTGAGTCATCCTAGTTTTCCTGTTTGTCCTTGGGAGGTGAGCCAACAACGGACAAATTCCCCAACCCTCCCCACTGCATTCTGAGGATTCCCTGTGCCCCCGGCTACAAGACACCTACCACATACTGAGAGGAGGGGAAATTCCAGGAGTTATGTGGGAGAAAGCAGGACTGGGCATGCCATTGGGTCCCAGGACAATCCTGCTGGCTCATATCCTCCTGCAACTGAGGACTGGGGTTTGCTCTTCAAAGGGATAGCTTGGCTCTTGCCAACCTGTCAGTCTCTAGTAAATGATTCTCTTTCTGGCAGTTCTGCAGGTGGCTCCAGCTCCGTGTCTGGCCACCTGCTCACTAAGTGACTCTGGGAAAGCAGCAGGAAGGTCAGCCAAGGACAGGGAAGAGTAAGACATGGCCTTTCAAGGGCATCCTTTGCATTTACACTGCACTTGGAGTAATGTCCAAATGCTCCTGGGCTTCAGCAAAATGACAGTGTCTCTCGCATCCCAAAGTCAATGAGAACTGGGGTCACAGTGCCATTTCCAGGAAATCTTCTAGGTCTGGTCTTTTGATGACAAGATCGCTGGCACATATGACAAAATGGCAAAATGTCAGTGTCAGATTAATGGTAGGACTCAATGATTTTAGAAGTCTTCCATCCTAAAGGACTCTATGGTTCTCTGGGTGGGAGTGAATTCTCTTCTGGCTGCACTGTCATACCCGCACCCAGCATGAGTGAGTTAACACAGTCCCACCATGACTCCCAGACCCCTGCTCATCCACCCTGGAGAAACACTGGTTCATTTCCTATCATTTGGATAGGGCAGCTGGTTCCCTCTGAATCACAAGATCATTAAGGTTGGAAAGAACACTGAGATCATCCAGTCCAACTGTTAACCAAGCTCAGGGGCAGTAGGGAAAACAGTTCAGCCCAAGAAGGCCTGAGGATGTGGTGTGGGAAATCTGCAACAAGTTTGCCTCCTTTTACTCCACGTTTCTCTGCCTGTCCCCCAGAGGCACCAGCTTCCCCATGACCTCACCTTGCATGTGTGGCATACCACAGCCTGGAAGTTTCCTTCAGCCTCATGCTATATAACTACCTTTGCAGTGGACTGCCACATATTCCTATCATTGCTTCAGACAATTTGAACTGAGAAAACACAGAAGAAACTTTGATCATGTCCCAAAGCTCCAGCTGCAGGGAGCACAGAGGGCTGTGGCAGGACCACTGTGACCTGGATGCAGTAACTGTGCTCTAGCCCTGAGCAGTACAAGCACAGCAGCTGGTACTGCTGGCTGGGACAGCAATCATTCCTACATTGGGAAAAATATGTTTTCCGGAGCATCAGTCTGTGATGTCCCTAGAGCCTTTCACTTCTCTTTAGGAGACAGAGAGAGCAAGATTTGTCAATATTTCATGAGAGCACTAGTTACAATGCCTTCCAAATATAATTGCTCATTATATGTTTATTACCTGTAGGAACATTAACTTACAGTTACTGACATAACATAGCAACTGATGTCCTTTAACTTTCTTTGCTTTCACAGACATTTGCTTGCTGTAGTTGAGTAACCACAGTGCTACCTTCATTAACAGGGAGAACTTTCCCTTTCAAGAGGACTGTCTGGAAAGTAAAGCACGACTTATGCCAAGGAACATTGTCAGGGGGCACACATTCCCTTTTTCAGTGCTTATCATATGGAAAAAGGGAGAGCTAGAAATGGAAATATGGCTTTATTCTCTTCCTTTTTAAGGAGATGAGTAGATCTGCCTTGAGAAAAATGTTTAATGGAGGTTATCTTGAAGTGCAGCACAGAGCTCTTCTTTGTGTGGGCAGAATTCTTCACAAAGAACAAGAGGAATTCCCACATTGAGATACAAGAGAATGTATTGCAGAAAAAAAAAAGATATTATATGCCAGCCATATCATCCTTATCTCTTTGCTTCTTCCTATATTCTTCTCTTTTTCCATATCCTCCTCAGGACTCAGAACATTCATATACAGTGCCATGCTATATAAATGGAGTAGGAAAAATGTTGCCCATGGATGTTGTAGATGCCCCATCCCTGAAGGTGTTAAGGGCCAGGCTGGATGGGGCTCTGAGCCACCTGGTCTAGTGGAAGATGTCCCTGCATGTGGAAGGGGGATTGAACTTCAAGATCCTTTCCAACCCAAACGATTCTGTGATTTTATGATTCTATGGTGTAGGTCAGTCCTGTGGAGGGTGAGAAGATTTGGTACAGCTTCCTGCTTGCAGGAGCACACAGGAGACATCAGTACAACAGCCTGTCTTCTCAGGTACAAAGACATCACCCTGTGTAAGGCATGGGCCAGATCCTGGCAGTGATGCAGCCAGAGGACAAGCTGACAGCTGCCTTACATCAGGGAGTCCTCAGCCACAGCTTCCATGGGCCCTTTCCTGAACATGTCTCAGAGGAAAGTATTACAGCTCTTATCCCCAGTGCTTGTTTGTGTGCAGGAGGGTATGTAAATACATACAGCAACCAACACAGAGGGAGGTGCGAGCTGTGGGTGAAGCCCAGGACCTCTGGAGGCCATTGCACTCAGAGTTAGTGAAAGAAGAAATGCTGTGGATCATATGGTCAAAATATCACAATGACCAAACTAAACCACAGACCTGACACTTGTGTACCTGGGAGGGACATAGAGATTTCTTTTCTATGAAACCACAACAGCCTCTGCTAGTGCACAGGTAAAATTCCCACCAGAAAGAAGGAGAACATTCCTGCTGTAGAATCAGAAAAGTATCGGAGAAATCACCTAGAATGACTCACAGAAATGATACTTTTAACAGAGAAAAGGATCAGCCTAGCATTACCTCAGCAAGTTCTGATCTATAGCAATATGACATTGCAAACTCAATTCTTGCTCTGTAACAGAGACAATTTCTTCTGTCTCCTTAGGCATCAGTTCATTTCAGTTAACAGAAGACTTTTATAAATTTTGTCAGAAAGGTTTCAAGATTTTTTTTCTCCTTTATGTCAAGGCCTTTAGTCTCCAAGTGAATATACTGTCTTCCTAGAGTTAAACTGAAAAGCTGGAGATGATCTTCCATCACACCATAAAAATTGTGCTTGCTTAGAGCTTATATAGGTCCTTAAAAATAAAGTTCTTATTTTCTTGGTTTTGTTTTCTTTCTCTCTCTCTCTCTCTCTCTCTCTCTCTCTCTCTCTCTCTATTCAAAACTTCTATTTATCCAGCAGGTCAACCAGAAACCACAGTCTAGTTCTCCAAGCTCATTTGAACATTTTCAGAGAAGATATGTTTACTTCATGTTCCTCATACTTAGCACATACTACTGCTTGGCCACTTCTCTGATTAGTAAGAGAGTAGATTCTGTGGAGAAGGTCTGTGTATGCATATGTGTTTATCTTTTTCTTAATAAATACCTGTCTCAGAAATGTAATCAAAAATAAAATATGCATTTGTTCACACAGTTTCTTCATAGCCCTCTGTTAATTCAGAGACTCACTGCTTAGATGCACCACCAAATTCAGAGCAGTTCTGCACAAGAGGCTTGCTGCCCTTCTGCAAATGCAGTGTGGCTGAGCACCACTAGACCAGGTGAGTGCTGGGCAGAGGGGTGTCATATCCACAACAGAAAGGTCAGTGAGATGGAAAGGAAAGGTAATCACAAAAAGGAAGTGGGAAGGGGTGGAAAGGATTTAGAAGGAGAGAAAGGGCAGGAGTGCACAGAATGAGCCTGAAGGGAAGGGTGAGAAGGAAGCTAAGAGGCCCAGGGGATATTCATCCTTTGGAATATTCATCCAAAAAAAGTCCAGTCAAAACCACCAGGGGCTTTCTGCACTCCATGTGGTAATTCCTGATTCTGTCTCCTCTTCACAGGCTGGAGAAGCTCAGTGCTGATGGTGAAGGCAAAATGATTGGCCAGCCATGTCTCATCACAATTCCACAGCTGGTGCCCCACATTCCATAACCACCTTATGAACTTGTGTGATACAGCATCAGTATGCTTAATCATTGGAAAGAACAAGAGGTAGCCGTCTCTTTAAGATACCAGGATATCATCTGCAACCTGGAGCTCCCCATGACTGTGGGTGCTCTCACAGGAACACTTCTGGGTGACAGAGGCTCTGTGGTTTCCTGGTGCCTGGCACCATCCACTGAGATTGCCTACATCAGAGGGGTGCCTGGGAATGCAACCCAGGGCTTGCTTGGGCATGCTGACCCGGGAGGAAGCACAAGATGGGTATCCTGGTCCTGCTCTGTTCACTCCTTGGGATAAATGTGACAGCACCTCTTTTCCCAGTGAGAGGTATCTGACAACATAATTTGATATAGCTGTTATCAGGAAATCCGAGTGGTGAACGCAACACTCCCTGTTTCATAATCAAAGAAAGAAACATCACTGACCCTGTCTCTGACTAAAGGACAACCTATTTCCTGCTTCTGGGTGTGGAGCTAAACTGACATGGGAAAGTTCTTGAAGGCCTTTTTATTTCTGATTAAATAAACTGTTCATATAAGAATGTGCAGCTTGCTGTCCTTGATGTCATTGCCTGTGACCAAGCTCCTCCCAGAACACCATCAGAAGGGCAGGAAGGAAACAGGAACAAAAAGGAAGACAGTTGCGCTCTCCCAACACAAATGTTGGGCATTAGCAGTGTGTGGTGCTGCAAAAGTGCATGGGCTTATTCTCAAGCAGTTTTAAAACAAACAGAAGCTGCCTCCCATCCCCTTGCTCAGGGGACGCTAGCCTTCTGTGGTCCTGCTGGCAGCCAGATTCTTACCAGACACTGGCAAGCCAGGGTCATCAGAAAAGGACACTGATCCAGGAGGGAGCTCTGGAAATGCTGGCACTACAGAAGTAGGTACCAGTTCTTGCCTAAAGGACAATTATGAGAGAGATAGAGTCATGCTCTCACCAGGGAGCAAAGGGACTGCTGAAGATACTGGCATTCCTGCTATGTGACACACAGCACATTAGACAACTGATTCACTCATTTCCTACTGACTTCTGTCTCTTCTATATTTATGCCATAATCTCGCAAGCTGGGAACATTCAGGCAAACAAGGAAGTACAGGGGAGGCAGTTACAGCTACAGTGAGACTGGCTTGACAGCAACAGCTCCTGTAATGACTCCAAGTTTTAAGTATTGTACAAGAAAATCAAAAAGATGGATAACATCCTAAATATCATCCACACTCTGAGGTTGGACTTTACCTGGAAGTTCTAAAAATAAAGATTGCCACTGGACATGATTTCCATTTCACAGTTCTTTCTCTTTCTATTTTCTATTTTGAGGATCAGTTCCAGTTATACAGTCCTTAGTTACAGGACAAATTGAGTTACATTTAATTACAGTTAAAATTGAGACTTTCTTACTCAAAAAGGGGAATTAATCTTTATATGTACCCAAAAGTGATTGTGGAGAAGTTGTCTTGCTGCATTGTTGCAGTGTATTGTTCCCCTTAAATGACCCTGATCTAGAATACGAGCATCTCTACTTCCATTTCTAAACCCTGAATACATGTTATTCCTTGATTCATCATAGTTTTGAAGACTATTTTCATAAACAGAAAGAAAATTAAATTCACCTGATATTTCAAGTTTTACTTAGATGTTTCCCACATAAAAACAGACTTTTTACCTAGAAATTACAAATTCACAAATGCAAGGACTGATTTTGCTAAAACGTAATTTCTCAGCAAGGAAATATTTAAATGTAAACATTTTGACCTTTCTCATTATGGTCTTGGGATCTTTGCATTTTGTGGAGCGCAGTCAGTTGAGGGCAATAAAACTTCCCCGAATACTTTTTGGTAGATGCACAGAAGGCAAGGTAATCAGAACCAGTGTTGTAAATGCAGTTCCACGAAAAGCTTACCCCATGACAACTTCCTCTGAAGCAGAACCAATTCATTTGGTTTGGAATAGATATAAACACTTTGTTTATTGTCAGCACTTGTTCAATGGCTATTACCAAGACTGATGGGTGAAGTGGCTATTGTCAGCACCTGTAGGTACAGCTTTGTAGCATAAGGAGGCCAAAAAGGGCTCATCTTCCTCTTCTGGCACTGTGACTTTGCCACATGCTTCCTTCCAAATCCTCCATGCAGGTCTTGTTCCATGCCCACTGCAAATCTCTCTGCTTGCTCTATTCTCTGTTTGCACTTCTGTTTCCTCTTTCCTGCACTCTTCTCCTCCCAGATCCTTCCAGATCTTTTCTGAGGTCTCATAGCTCTCTGCTGATGCTCTGGCTGTGTACCACGTACCCTCTGTCACCCGCCCTCTCCTCTCACCCAGCTGATACCACCTCGCTCTCCCTGTCCCCCACACCCCATCCCCACCCCATGGCACCCATCGGCAAGGATGCCCTGTTTATGCTCCAACAACTGCTGGCCTGAATACCTTCCCCCTTCAGCGTGCCTTTCCACAAGGC
Source organism: Rhadina sibilatrix (assembly GCA_013400275.1). Taxonomy (NCBI): domain Eukaryota; kingdom Metazoa; phylum Chordata; class Aves; order Passeriformes; family Phylloscopidae; genus Rhadina; species Rhadina sibilatrix. Next base: position 563,921 of record VWYO01000533.1, on the reverse strand, counting down.
TGGAAAGAAGGAGTGGCACTCTTCTATACATCAAGTAATTACTTAGAATCAAGTAACTACTTGGAATAGTAGTCTCTTCATTGTTGTGCCATGGTATTGTCTCTGGGAGCATCCTGAAAATCTCAGCACAGCCCAGATTCATTATGAGGGTTTGATGTAGCCTGATGATGAGAATGCTGAAATAATCTGAGTTTTTCACCCTTCCTTTCCGCCTTATGAATGAAGGGATTGTATCCTTAGGAACTGTGATTGTATAAACTCAGAGATAGGAAAACATAGCTTGAAATCCACAGTGGAATTCATCCTTTTCTGAAGAAAACGGACATATTTTCCAGCTCTTCAGGGAAAAGAGAAAACAGAGCCCAGGGATTTGTGGGGACTGGGGGAACTCTAAATTTTTATTTCTTGCTTCCTTTTTAGGTCAGTACTGTAAGAAACTCTGTACAGGGAAGTTGTGCTGGTTTAACTAAAGTCCACTTTGTAACTCGTTTGAAGTCTGACACATTCTGGTAAATCCAGCCAGGACAGATGCTTCTGACTCTTCTGGATCACCAAGAACCAAAGCCAGAGGTTTCCATTCCTGTGAGGGAGCAGACAGAATGGAGTACTAGCCCATGTATCGCAATAGGACACGAAAGGAAAACATGGACTCTGTTCCAGTCGACAGGGCAAGACCTACTGACCTTTATTTCATGTGACTCTAATTATATAGTATTTACACCCAGACCATGGATTGGAGAATGAGATTGCCACCTCTCCAATCACATTGGTCAAACCAAAAGTCCATCAATCGTTCCCTCCTCAGAAGAGGAATGAAAAACACGCTCGTATTTACCATAAACATTACTTCTATTTATAACATTTGCATGAGAAAGAATTCAGAAACTATGAAAACATCAGAAGGCTGAAAAATCAGGGCGACACCCATGCACCAAAATCTTACTACAAAACTCCTGTTCTCTACACTTTTGGTACCTTATTATAAAAAATGGTAACTCTCTGGGTACCCTGGAATCTCAGCTGGGACCCAGGAAGCCTAAGGCATAAGCAGGACGCAGATCCACCAGCTCTGCTAAGTGAGGATGGAGTCTGCTGAAGAAGCAGGAGGAGTGCAGAGAGCTGCCAGTGCTGGCATCTTCAATTGTAATGCTAAGCATCACAAAGGCTCAGCTGTTAGATACTTTCCTTCAGATGGACTCCTCACTCATTTTCCTTCTACTAGGTTTAGACATGGCCTTTACAATTTTGCCTTGCAATCATTCCACTGCACATGAGGCCCATGCACTGCTAACAGCCATTACAGTGACAGTGATGTCAAATGTCACGTAGCTGGTTTTGTCAGTAGAATTCCAGGAGTTTTGCCATGGGAATACCATCTCTATTCCTAGCAGTGGGTAAGTTGGTCACAGAAACTCAGGTGTCTGCAAACAGCCCTACTCAAGACCATTTTAAAATTTTTGATGGTTCTTGGTATATGACAGAACTTTACATGAACTACATTTTGAACACTCTCATACACTGCTAATGAACCCAGCCAAAGCAACGTCATTTGTGATGCAGATCTCCAGAATGCAACAGGGATGAAAATGTTTTCTTTACTGAACATCAAGGCAAAAACATAGCTTCCCTCAAGGAGTGATAACCAGAAAGCTTGCTGGGTTTCCCTTCAGGGTGATGTATTGCCATGCAGAATCACTCTGACATGCTGCTGGGAATCACCATCTCAGCAACAGCCCTGCAATCTCAAGGAAAGAAACCCCAGACCTGAGAAGTGGACATTACTGCCCTGCTGCCTCCAGCTGGCTTCCCTGCCCCAGCACTAGAGCACACTCACAGCTCAGCAGAAGAGTTACTTTTCCACTGTTCACATCTTTATGTTTGTTTAAACTTTTCATAAACTCTGAATATATTAGCACAAGCAGGATATACTGGCATAAGCAAAACATTGAGCTTCCCCCAAGACTTCTCCGTAGCAAATGTGCCCACAGTAATTTTCATATCTCTTTTCTTCTTAAGAAGAAATTGTACTCACCTCACCATAGCTTAGCTGCTAGCCCTGTACTGTCTTTGCAACAGAGCAAAAAAGAATATTGTAGGCTGTTGGTTTACATGAGTTTACAACTGAAACAGAAGGAAATGGAGCAGTGAATGGAGGCAATAATACAGGAGATTACTTAAACTGCCTCCTGTGGTTTAGGCATCACTTGAGGGCGAACTGTGAAATCAGTGTGAGGGAGTTTCCTCTGTGCCTTTGGTTTTCCCACTTTCTGCCTAGGGTTTTGTATTTGATTAACAGACTGGCATGCACTGGCAATCCATAGGAATCAATGAAGATGAGAAATTTCAGCCCACATCCTAGAGGGCTGAAGTGTTTTAGCAATTAATTGGTTGCATACTTGTTAAGGAGGAATCTGAATGTAAGTTGTCCTGCTGCAGTCTTGGAAATGCACAAGTCTGTGGGGCCAGATGGGATCCACCCCAGAGAGAGCCAGCTGAAGTGCTCATTGAGCCACTTCCCACCATTATCAGGAGTCCTGGCTAACTTGGGGAGGTCCCAGATGACTGCAAGTTGGCAACTGTGACTCCTGTCTACAAGAAGGGCCAGGAGGAGGATCCAGGGAACTATAGGCCTGTCAGTCTGACCTTGGTGCCAGCAAAGGCTATGGAGAATATCATCTTGAGAGCTCATCACATGGCATGGGCAGGACATAGGCCCAGCCAGCAAAAGCTCATGAAAGGCAGGTTATGCTTGACCAACCTGATCTTCTTTAACAAGGAGCTCAGTGGATGAGGGAAAGGCTGTGGCTGTCACCTGACTGGACAGCACTAGAATAAATTGTTGAGGGAAGTGGTGGAGTCACCATCCCTGGAGATATTTAATAGACATGTAGATGTGGCACTCATGGACACAGTTTAGTGGTGGACTTGGCAGTGCTGGTGTAAAGGTTGGACTCAATGATCTTAGAGGTCCTTTCCAATCTAAATGATTCTATTCTATTCCATGACCTGCAGCAAATTTGCTCTGGCTGCTGGTAGAGTAGTACCACTTATCCTAGGATGGCTCTGAGTCTAAACTGAGTCCCTCTGTAAAAACATAGAGCTTATCATTCCTAGCACAGTGCCAGGCTAACAAAAAAAGCCCGAGTCATCCTGCATATGCCATGTGTGTCTGTAGCCAAGCACTGCAGACCTGTGGCATTGCTTGCTGATGTCCCCGCAGTGGCAGTAGAGGTGTCCTAAAAGATTTGTTCCAGTAGCTCCAGAAGGGATCTGTCACTGAGGGGTTTTTCTGAATTTTGCTGAGCTCAGTGTCACAGACCTGTCTGCTGCTGAGTTCCCTTGGGTTTTAGGTTGGGCTAAAAGAATTATTGATTGCTACACCTTTTTTATCAGGTAAAGGGATACTAAAAAATAAACAGAACACCCACAGAAAAAAGAAAGAAGTTTCAGTTACTGCAAGCATATGAAAACTGTTTCCTGCTTGATCCCTATGGGGTTCTGCTACTACTGATGACTTCAAGCTGAATTATCTGTCACCAGGCTGAATTCTACAAAAGGAATTGATGTCTTCAAGCTGACTTTTCTCACCTTTTGTAAATGTAATCGATATATCTGATGTCATCAGATAACTTCTACAATAGAAGTTGCTTAATGAAGAAAAGAACTTCGTGTTTCAAGTGTTGTGCAAGATTATACAGCCTAAATAAATATGCATTAAGTAGGCAGAGAATATGTATTAGGTAGGTGTAATTTTTACTGAATAAAAGATAAGACTTTCTACCCCTTGGTGTTCTGATTTGTGGAAACCTCCACCTTGCATCCTGCACAAAACAAACAGCCTCTTCCAAAACTAAGCTCTGTGTCTGTGTTTACAAAGCTCCTAAAATCTGAAACACTACCACACACCTCCCCTTCTCTCCACCTTCACCTTTGGAAACCAGGCTCTCAGCAGCAGAGTTTGCACAGTGCTTATTGCAAGCTGCGTTGCTCCCGCACCGGCATGATGAGCCCTTGATTTTACAAAGTTCTCAACATTTGAAGAGGTCAGTTGTTTTTAGAAGACTGCTTTTTGCAGTTTTCTCTTGCATTCATCACAGAAAACACTTACTTGACAATTTTTATACCTTCAATGGTTGTCAGGTGGTACAAACCACAGAAGGCATGTGCCTACACTCTGAAAAACTCCCTCTCTCAGCTGGAGATCAGGCACTCTTACAGAAAAAAAAGGAACACTTCATTGTTTTCATCCCTACACACCAGTGTCAGTTCCCTCTTTAAACTCCAGAGTTTTACATCCTGCCCATATTAGGACAGCGACCTAAGTGGTGATTCAACCCCCCTAGCCTGAACTGCTGCTATGTAAACTTCTTGCAGACTTTGTCCCCAGAACATCACTTGTGGGGCTCTCAAGGTGTGCATCAGCAAGAGCAGCTGTGGTGCTCCAGCAAGCCTCTTTACCTTGCCCACTGGGATTACCTCAATTCCTACCCCGAGAAAGCAGTTTGTAGCATTTTCCATGCAATCTGAGTCACGGTGCAGCAGCTGAATGGTACTTGTTAGCTGGAGAAAAGTGATGTGGATTTTGCGGGCATTTCAATGGACTTCCCTCACAAAACCCTCCCACTTTGGGGTTAGGAGGATGTGTATTCTTGTCCCTCCCAGGATGTGATACTGGTGGAGAACTGCCCTTTCAAGGTAAAAAGAGCTAAAGCCAAAGCCAAGTTGTCTCTGCCCTTCACCAGGGGCTTTGAATCAAAATTGAATCACCATTTGCTCTGCATTTTATCATGCTGAAGGCATGTCCCAGCATTTCCCCAGAGGCTTGAAACCAGGAAGGCTTTTTTCCTGCCTTTGGTGAATAACTTAGGTGTCAGTGGGAACCGGGGCTGGGGGGAGGGTGCTCTCTGAAATACCATGGCTTGGTTCGGCTGCAGCTGTAGCTGGACTGCAGGGACAGGTACCAGTGACCCTTCCTGGTTAATGAGCCTCTGGCATCCATGGCCAGGAAGGAACTGGTGAGGATTCAGCACTGGGAAACTCCCCAGGAAAGGGGACAGGATATAGGCGTGTGGGTAAGGGTAAGGATCGTGCCTGGTGAGGGAACCAGTGTCAGACATGGCTATGGGATGTCCAGGCAGGACCATGGGAAGGCCTGTTAGTGTGAGCCTCAGGCACGTGCTGCTGGTGGACTGCGAACTGCAGCTCTGTCTAGGCAGGGTTCTGGGGGCAGCAACAAGATCCCACCTGGAGTCACCCTCTGCAGCCATTCATCTTGACTATTTTTTAAAGTGCCAGGAATCAGAATGTGTGTTTATTTCTCTTCCTGACCCTCCTGCCCTCCCTGCCTGTCCCCTCACTCAGAAATACCCTTCTAGGCAGCTCTGAGCCTGTTAGCCAAAGCCAGCCATGAGTCTCACGGATAGATAGGAGTTTTGAAGAAAATTAAATTCTTCCAGATCTACGAGAAGAGTTCGTCTGGGTGAGTGAAGGAGGATAACCTTCGTTGTGCACCAGCAAGTCCACATAGAAGGGACATCTTATAAAGAAGCCCATCACAGGAGAGATTGCCTGAAGCTGAAGGCACAGCTCTGAATGAAAAAGGCTTCGTGAGCTCCAGGGTGAACATGCACAACGGGCTATCCAAATGTGCTCTTCAGAGCCTCCAGTGAAGGAGATGAGACCTGGACTGTATTTTACAGCCCTACCTCTTTATGACCACATGCATTATCCCTTTGGGTATCCATCACTTGCCTGCCAGAAAGCAGCAAGAGGAGCTTCATAAGGGAGTGGGTAGTTTTGACTGAGTAAATTTGACCCTGGCCCTAAAGGGATACTATACTCTACCTGTGAAAGATCACGTATGTCCTAGAAGGAGGACATACAAACATATATGTCCTTTTGTTTGCCAAAAAGCCTGAATAAAGCCTGCAATATCTCCTCACCTTTCTACGTGACCATCCAACAGTCCCTCTTGCAAAAACAAAGGTGACTTCACAGCACCAAGCTCCCATATATCCTACAAAGAACACAGAGTCACTGTTTTTTCTAGCCTTGTGACAGACAGACAAGACAGGCAGACAGACAGATCGCTGCATGTCATCTTCTCCTTTTTCTGGCACACTCTGGGATGGCTCTGTACTTTCCAGTTGTGCAGGGGCTGCTGGCCTCCTGCCTGCCTTCAGTCAGCTGCCGGTGAGTCACCCAGGACGCCCGGCAGGGCTTTCTGAGAACACCCACAAAAGCCATCAGTGACAGCGGGGAAGGGCCTACATCTTTCCTGCCCCCTCACTCACTAACTTTCACTGAGATATACTTGCTGGCTCTCAGTGACAGCCGCTGCCAGGTCCCACCACAGCAAAGGCAAAAAAAAGCAACTGGGTTAACAATTTCCAAGAATAACAGAAGAGTACTTTTCTTTCTCAAGCATCATTTTCATGAATGAATTATTCATTCAATTGTGGTAATTCCTGCATTCATAAAAAAGCCACCAACACACAAACACAGTGACTTCTCTTGACTGCTGCTGGCTTCTCAGCCCTGGGATCCACAGGGAGGGAAGAGACTCACACCAAGCTTCTGATCTGCAAGGAAGGAAGGAAAAAGTATGATACAGTGGCACTCTTGAGCACAGCGACTGCCCCACAGGCAACACAGGTGCCCTAGTCCTGGTGATGAATTTGCACACAACTAATTTTTTATTTTCATGATATGGATTTTGTATTCTGAAGAGATTTTGTATTCTAGGGAAATTATTTTAATGCTGTAGTATGATATTGATTTTGTATTCTGTAGAGACTAAAACTCAAAATTGGCCAATATTACATGCATGGTATCTCTATCAGCAGCTTACTTGCCAAGGTATCCCACTGGGTATATCTGGCTGGGCAAAGCTGGATTTCTGTTCCTGTCTCTGAGCCTACAATGCATCCTAAGAGGCTCAACCAATCCCACTTGATTAAATCCTGTTTTAGCATTAGAATCTCCTCAGGCAGTGGGTGCCCTATCCCCTCTGCCCAGCACCCCGTCCTCTGAGCTGCCAGAGCAACAGGTACACAAGCCACTGCCTGATCATTGTTAAGAGAAATCAGAGGAAGTATCACTGCTGCTGGACTGGAGTGAAATCAGCTGGTCAAAGCTGGAGAGAAAGGTTAAAATGCATTCTTTTTAATCTTTTCAACCCTTCACCCAAAAACTTCACCTAAAACTTTCCATGACCTCAGAGTATGGGATACCTAGACACAGGACAGGCTTGAAGGGATGTCTAGTCACTACTCCAACTTCTTGCTCAAAGTAGACACAGCTGTAAGCTCAGACCAAGTCTCCTGGGACTCTGTCTGACCAGTCTTGAAAAACTCTTAAGAACAGAGGCTGCACAACCTCACTGGGTGACCCAGTCCAGTGCTTGACTCTCTCCCCCTGGGGAAGTGTATCCTTATATCCAGCCTGAGCCTCTTGTTTCAACTTCAGTCCCTTGTTGCTTGTCCTCCCAATGTGTAATGCTGTGATGTTCTGGCAATGTCTTCTTTCTGATCCCTTTGTATGTGCTGAGGGAGGGTGCTCTTAGGCCCTTCTAAAGACTTCCCTGCATCAGACTGGACTAGACCAAATCCCTCAGCCTCTCCTCACAGGGCAAGTGCTCCAGCCCATAACATCTTGCTGAACATGCCCCAGCTTCCCTGTCTTTCAGGGAGAGAGTGCAAAACTGGACATGTTATTCTATATGTGCTCTGATGAGTCCTGAGTGGAGAGGGATAATCTCTCCCCTCCATCTACTTCCCTCCCTAACTAATATCTCAAAACAAAAGTGTGGGCATGCATGACCTTTAATTCTGGTCTCAGCAAGTCTCAGAAAAGTTCCTCACTAGCCCATTGTTATTATTGTGGTCTGGCACCACAAAACAGCACTCGGCACCTTCAAATGCACTCAAAAAGTTTTACATGGGCAGGACCTCTCCTTGGTGTAAAAGACATGCACTACAGCACCAATGCCAGCAATGCAAAGAGGAGGCAAAGCCTTAGAGCCTGGCTGTAGGAACAGTTGATTTTGCTCTCAGTGTTTATAAAAAAGAGGAATGATCTGATTTATCCACTCCACTGCCCCCTCACCAGTAACCTATCTACCTCAGAGGTCTGTGTTTATTTTTATAAATGTGCCTACGACCTTACAGGATTCAACCCACTCATAATCTGAACATTTAATGGTGTTTGAGGGGGTGAATCACCACGCACTGCATGTCTTGCTTGCTACCAGAAACTGCCTGAAACCCGCTCCCTCTCCTTCCCACGGACATCTACCTCACCCACACTGCTGCCACCGAAAGGGCTGCAGCAGAGGGGACCTTCCCTCCCCACAGCCACCGCATGATGTGATCATGACCATTATTCACAGGCAGGGAAGGGCTGATGAAACAAAATGAGGACTGGAGGGTGAAGTCTAAGAAAATTCACATTGTGCCTAAATCCGAGGATGCCAAGCACAGCCTCACTGAACAGGAAGCCAAAGGACGTCAGCAGAGTCACACGCCTGTCAAAACAATGTTCATGAGATCAGTCTCTGGCCTCCGCTGAAGCAAGATCAACAAGCCCTCCACTGTAGCTGGAGATCACCTAAATCTTCCTATATTTGCCAGGTCAAAAATGGGTTAACCAAAAAGAGAGAAAAATTGGTCTCTTCCTTAAAGCTGACATTTCTATCTGCAGGACTACATGCCTTTAAAATTAAAATGCTTTTAGGTAACTATTAGAAACAGAACTGAGCAGAAAACAGCTGCACTTCAGAAATTCTGGAGCTTTTGTCAAAACAGTTGAAAATGTAGAAAGTCAGGGTAGAGCAAAAATGAGCAAACCAATAGACTTGAAAAAAACTTCCATTTAAAATTAGTCATTATGTATCCAAAAGAGGAATGGCCTCTTTTGCAATAGGGCTGATGACCTTTCTTAGTGGAAATGATCTGCTTCCATCTCTCCAGTGTTGCCCATCTTACAGTAAAAATTCATCAGGAGAGTCTGGTTAAAAATATCTTCATTTCAGCTATTACAAAATATCAGTTTTGAACTTAATTGGTTGTTGTTGGAAAATGAAAAATAACAGTGGTTTCCCCTGGTTCATATAGCTAAAAGTCACTTTTAGTGAAGTGGCAGTTGATTTGTGTGAAATTGCCACATACTTGGTACTCAAGAAATAGATGCATCAAGGAATATTGGTAAATATGCCGTATAAATGATGCAAGTGGTATTCTTTTGCATTTTTTTCTGCTATTACACAATTACAGGAGTTTGGCTAACACAATATTCTTACTAAATTGAGCAGAGGCACAGTAATGAATCAATATACAAGTGGACTTATGATACATGAACATATTTGAAATTGATATTTGAGGACAGAATTTTGCTGGGTAGGGAGAAAGTACAGTGACCACCCTTGAAAGAGAAAATTTATAAGGGAATTGTTATGCAGGCAATGGCTGCTGATTATGACCCACAGCAGCTAAAACTGCAGACACATCCATGTTGAATCAAGACAAATTTGTCTGCTAGCATTTTTAGTAGGATGGGACAGTATGGGAAAATGAGGATCTGCACCATGAATTTATATCCAGCCAGATAATAAGTTCATTTTAATTTCAGGTTTGCACCACACCCTGGTAGTAAAATAATATCTCTGTGCTGTTGACTTCAGTGGAGCTGTTCTGATTTGTTCAGGATCCAGCTCTTTGCTTAGCTGTCTGGTTAGTAACAGTGAAGTTAAAAGATAAGTCTGTAGGACAGGAGGCGGTATAGGACCTGATCTGAAGTTCTTTGAAGGCCTTCAAAAGAGATATTAACCTCATTTGTGTTTGCTTCTGCAGGAAGCCCTTAAATTTTTTTATGGCATTACCATGGTAGCAATGTGGCTTCCCATGGCTGTGCCACTTGTCTCACTGTGCTGCCTTGGCTGCACCCCAAACCCCACCTGGCGTCAGCACCCACCAGGATCACCCAGATGATGTGCTGTGGAGCACATGCTGAATGCCACTGCCCAGCACAGGTGAAACCACTGAAGTCCATCAGGAACCTCTTGCTCCTCACACAACCAAAAAGAGAAACACACCCAGGACGTGGTGAGAGAATGCTCGGGGATGGGTGGGTGAGAACAAGGTCACCAAATGTGAGCACTGGCCTTCTGCCACCCACTCAGTTGCCTACATATGCACCAACTCACCTCCACCATGACAGCCTCCAGCTCTGCTACAGACTTGTGAAATGCCAGAGTGAAGTGGTGACAGATCTTGCAGCCCTGCTGATTTAACTGGCCCCTGCCAGGACTGGTGCCAGCAGCAGCCACAGCATCTGCCATTCTCATGGGCTTTAAGGCTTGTTGCTGTCACTGGTCCTAACTGCAGGTCAGGGCACAGAGGCACCTGAGACACCCAGCCTGCAGTGGTGGATTCTCCTAGTTGGCTTTTCATTATAAAGACAGAAAGTAAATTCTGAAACTAGGTATTTGCACTACAAATACCTAATTTCCCCACATTCCTTTAATAGGAAAAATAATAATTTGCTTATTTTCTGCAAAGTGGAAGTGCTTGGTGCCAAATGATGTTTATACTACTTGGCTCCAACTGCAGAGTGCACAAGTTAGGGAGCTGCAAGGTAAATGTCTAGAGACACCCCCAGGCAGTAAAACTAAGAGATGCTGGACCAGATTGCCAACAGCAAGTGTGACAGCCTTATCATTGCAGCTGTATTAGAATAGGGGTATCTGTCACAATCTGCTGAGGTCTTTGAGGCCTGGTCTCAGGGCAGGGGTAGGACAGATCATCTCTGAATGCCCCAACTGCTCACCTTGCCTGTCATGACCCATAAAAACTGATCTCAACCTGATACTGCAAAAAGTGCTGTAGCATCTGCTGATGCTAAAAAGTGTCAAAATGTTAGTTTTAAACACCATGAGAAAGACAGTGACTACACACAACACAGTTTGTCTTACAACAGGCAGAGGTAAAGGATAAGCATTGAGTCAGAAAGAAAAAAACAAACCCTGCTGCCTCCTGAGTAATTCCTTCCATTGCTGCCATCTGTAGTACCTGGGATTTCTTTAACCATCTCCCACTCCCCAGCAGGGCCCAAAGCACTTTATCTACTGGTGTGTGACATCCGTGGCTGTGTGATAATTAGAGACAGCTGATTTGGCCAGGGTTATTTCTAGGTAAAAAGTTCTGTGCTTCTCTGTTAGGGAATAAAATTCTCCGATGTACCAAAAAGTACTTTCAGTTCCCTAGAGAATGGTAATTTCTCTCAGATGTTAGCCACATAGATAAAAGGTGTTGCTTCCTCAAGAAGATGAGCAAAGTGAGCAGAGACCACCTCTATCTGTCAGTCTGTAACCACAGCACAGCAGCACACCTTAAGCTGCAGCAGGGCAGCACCGGGTTCTGCCTTCTCGCAGTTTTCTCCGTTGTGCTCTGCTTTCATTCACACAGCAACAGACCTCACAAAGGAGAGTAGCATCCTTATCCACATTTGATGGATGGGGAAACTCAGTCAGAGGGAAGAAGAAGCAAGAATATAGCCCAGGTCTTGCACATCAAGAGCTCGTGAATAGGCAGACAGTCCCTGCAAAGATGTATGGCCATGTCACTATGATTAAACACCGTGCCTTTGATCTGGAAAGGGTTTAAGCGGAGGAAACAGGTTCCAGAGCAAAAATGACAGACTGCACTTCTCACCCTGAAGTATTAGCTCATGAAGCAACGCTCTCCTGAGGCTTTGTGCCTGCTTTGAGCAGGAAAATAACTCAGCCACAGGTAGCTCACTCAAATATAAAAGCACAGCTACAGGCTGGTCTCTCTGACAGCTCTTGGGCCAGGCATACAATGATCTTCAGCTCTGGGGTGTGTGCCAGACAGTGTAGTTATAAGGCAACATCTAACACACACCAAGGCCCTTGCCCTCTGCAGGCTGTCCCACAAAATCCAGTGGAAACCTACACAAAGATTTTCTGTGTCTGTCTGCAAGAGACAGACAGAGATGCAGGGAGAGATCCTGGTACCAACACTGCTTTTCTAGGAAGGCCATTATGGCAGCTGCAGTGGCTCTTCAGCAGAACTGCTTCACATCCATAAGGCTCCTTTTTACCATGAGGACTGGTGAGAGAAGACAACCTGTTAACAATGGCCTATCTCATTTACCACTCTTTCTGCTTCACCCTCTGATGGTATCTCACCACTGAACAAAGCTTCAGTCATGGTTCCTCTGCTTATCTTTGTGTCATGGGATTGGCATCACCAGGCCACAGAGAAAGTATGCATACAGCTCCCAAGTCCAAGGCAGAACAGTCTGGAGATGAAAATTATCTCCTTGATGTATGTGAGAAGAGCAGCTAGAAAGCATCCTTGATCTCTGACAGGGCTCTGGGACATTTTCTATTAATGGCAATTGTATGTGCAGGTGTTTCAGTCACCCAAAAACTATCTGACTACAACTCTAATAAATGCCTTCATTTGAGAAACTGTCATGTTCCTCTAGAGGGACTGCATTACTTTGCCTTTAACTGTTCTATTTTTGCTTTAAAGTTCTTTTAATGCTTTTCTTAGAAAATATATTACTCTCAGCCAAAACCAGATTGTTTGGCAACAGTGGAACACACCGTGGGAGACCTGAAAGCACCCTCACCTTTAGATTTCTGTGTTGTGCTCCACACAGTTTTGTGTACTGTGCACTTATAGTCGCTGAGAGACAGTTCAATTCACCGTTGAATAAGTTCTCCCAAAACTTGTGTGTTAACTGAAATTTGCATAAGAAAGTTTGAACATTGTTAAAGGCTTTTCCTCCACACTTGCTAAGTGGAGAGCTAGTGGCTTCCTGTTAAGGAAACTTTTAGTCTGTGCTTGTCTTTGTTAGTCAAGTCTGGCATTCCCCTCTGAAAAAAAGAGAGAGAGAGAGAGAGAAAGACAAGCTATTGCTTAGAAGAAAGCAGTCAAGCAATATTAAAAGAGCCTATACCTATACAAATATTCACTAGCATGGGCACATCCTTCCACATCTGTTACACAAAGGGGGCTGAGTTGATTGACTGTTCCACTCACCACTTGCACAGGCCATCCATTTCTAAGAATATAGTGGTTTTTCTTTTCCACAGAGGTTCTTCATTCCCACATGCACATATCTTTAGTACACAATTTTACTCCAGACCAGAGAAGCAAGGATGGGCCTTTCCACTGATAGCAGAAGATGGAAACACAACATACCAATGACTTCAATCTGGCATCTCTTGAAGCAGCTACGCCAGCAAGTGATCCAAATAAATCCCTTTTGCAATGACACCGATCATGTAGCTAAGGCAAATAAAATGGGTTGGATGTCAACAGCTGTCTCTAAGCAATAGTTGGTCTGTTGTGGCCACAGACAGGTATGTAAAGAATCTATGAGGTTAAGAGAAATGGAAGGTCTGCAGCAGCACAACTGTTTTTTGAAGAGAAAGTAAATGCTGTGGGAAAAAAGGGAGACAATAGGAAAGGATGAAAGTGGTTTGACCTTCTTTCCTAGATCAGCATGTTGCACTTAACTCTTTTAATTCTCTAAACATGCATCTACTGGGACAAAAGCACTGTTGCTTAAAGCCACAATGAAAACAACTTTACAACCTAGCATGTATTACCATGATGCAACATCACTAGCCTGACTTACTGTGCAACTTTTCAAGCATGTAACAGCAGCACAAATAGCAGCAGACTCTCCCCCACTGATAAAATAGTAGCAGGAGGATCATGCCTCTTCTCCCTCCAGCCATGGCAGCCTTGCCACGCTACTGGCCAGAGGCAATCCTCACAAGATAAAACTACCCTCTGTCATGACTGCTGGGCAGGAAATGCTAAAGGCTTGCAACAGTATTAAATACTCATGTTTGAAAACAATAGAGATCAGTGTTTCCACAACCTAGGAGTAATGCAGGCCAATGTGTACACAGAAGTGGTGCTGAAAACCATTCAAAAGTGACTGATCACCTCATTTGTCTTCGTTTGGTGATGTCTTTTAGACTGGTAGTTAAACCAAGCAGATTCTTCTACAGTGCTGCATGAGTGCCCTTCCTTGAGATTCTTTTGGGTGTCCAGTACACAAAAAACAAGACACCTCAAAGTAAACAATAATATTTGAAGATCTGAGTGGCAAAGGTAGCCATTTAAAAAAGTAATTACAAGTTACCTTATATTAAAAAGGATTTTTTTAATACCTCCCAAAGGAGGATATTGCTATTTTTGTATACGCCTAATTTAGTTAAAACATAACTATGCAAGGATGTTTATTACCTGATTTGGCCATTTTTCATTTTCATGGAAGTCAGTGCACCTTTAGGATCCATAAGTGATCTGTGCATATAGTCCCTACAGGGAAGAGCTATGTCTCCTCTTTTGAGTGGGTTCACAGGATGATGATGTTCACTCTACATTTTGTTTAAGAGGCTGTGGATGTTGGTAAAGAGACCTCCTATTCAATATCTACACACAGAGTTCTATTTCACCTGGGCTAATCCAATTTCAGGATGAAATACCCACATTCCAACAGCCTTCTCACTTGCTGCAGTCAAGTGTCCAAATTAAGGAGAAAAACAAACAAACAAAAACCCAAACAAACAAAAAACCACAAAAGCCACCAAACAAACGAAAAACCAAACGAACAGAGGCAAAAAGAGTCACTTTGCTCCTTAGGTAACCCCAGATCTTTTGGCAAGTAACTTTGTAAATCAGGGGTGCACTTTTTACTGGAATCGTACAATTTTGGCTTCAGACATAGTTAAAGAAAGACCTAACTTCTACCAGCATAATTTTTGTCTTTTACTGCAGCGTAGAAGCATAGAACACCTTCACAGCTATGTAAACACAATCCAATCATTTGCCCATCCCAGTGTTACAAGCCTGCTAGTCACCCCTGTAGTGAATACAGTTAGCTCATTCAGCGGTGTCTGGCTGACACTTTTCATCCAGAGAGCTGTCCTGTTTTGATTTGACACTCAAGAGATCTTGGCTTCATCTTGTACTTGTCCCAATAACAATTAACTGTAATTTAGTTATGAGCAGTTAACTTCTCGTTTGAACCTTTGTAGCTTTGACCTCCAGCCGCTTGGGTTTGTTGGACTTTTTCTACCATTAGCACCTTGCTTGTCTCCTTTAGGAGACGCCTATCAAAAACCAAACCGATCTTCTTTCAGCTCCAAGTTTTGTGCCTTTTAAATTTCTCGGTGAAAGATGTTTTCTCCAACATGCAAATATGCGTCATCATTTTTGAAAACTGAATCTTCTATTAAAAAGTGGAGGAAGGGCTTGAGCATTCACTTTTCCCTCTGTTTTTACCAGCTATATGAGTTGTTCAGATAAGATATGAAATCTGTCTACACTAACCTGTCTCCTGATTTTTTTCACTGTTCTTTAAAAATTAGAGTTTAGGGCCTATGTTTGTGTGTTTGCATGCAGTAGGCCAGTATAACAAATAGATATGTTCTTCCAGATAATAAACCAGATGTCCAAATGTACTGGGTTAGAAACAATACTGTAAACAACTAAAATCAGCTGATCCTGCTGAATCCTTAAAAAAAAAAAAAAGTTATTGTTGGAGAAGATATGCCAGAAAGATAATCTCTCAGAAGTTTAACCGGATAAGCCGGAAGCTCCCTAACAGCCTATCTGTGATAAAATCTCATTAGTAGGGTCTTTAAATGGCTTGAGATGAATCTTAGAACTTAATACCTCCTCGTTACTGTTTCTGTGCTCTCTTCCAGATCCCAAGATACCTCTCAGGAGCTCCTTATACTCATTGCTTCCTCCATGCCACAGGTACCAATCCTTACTGAGAGCACTTGTTGCGAGTAAATCCTAATATGCCAAAACAGCAAATGCAGCAGAGAATCAGTTGTCTGAAGGAGATACATGAGATTGGAGAGAAGGAGCTTGTAGTGAAGAAAAATTACAGGTCAAGGCCTACAGCACTTTCTGCTCACAGAATAACTAATATTAAACATTTTCCAGTAGTTGATGTCAGGCTCACAATTTCAGCTGTAGGTAGAGCTGAAGCAGAAGACAAGCTAAGAAAAGCACAATCTCTTCATTTACCTTTTATTCCTTATTTATTACTTCCACAGTGAAATTAAAGAAAGCTTGGCCTTAGTTTCAAGTACATTGTTAAATATTACAAAAGGTTTTAAAAAGGGGGCAGAAAAGATATTGCCCTCCCTACTATGAATGCAGAGTATGTAAAAAAGAGAAAATTCAAGTCTGAGACTAAGAGAAGACGAACAACAAGAAAATGGTGTGTATTTAGCTTTTAGATGTTACTAAATGTTAAAAATGTTCTACATGCTGTCAGACTCATTTCTCTGAATCTACAGACTGTAATGACATTTGGAATAAATTATGGTGGAGAAGAAAACAAAGGTGTGAGTTCTCTTTTACTCAGAAATTAAATGTTTCTCTACCGAAAATATAATTAGTGCAAGGACTTATACTTGATTAGGGGCTTTTATTTTTTCTCCACTGACTTTTTGAGAATTAGTGACCTTTAGTGATTGTAGAGGGTTTCTTTTTTCGTCTCCTGCTCCCAAGTGGCCTCACAGATTCCTGTGACTCACAGAAATTTTTAAAAAACAAACCACCAAATGTGTGGCTTTGAAACTATCAGTGACAGTTTCATGATCAGAGGGGATTCCACACACTCTCAGTGCAATCAAAAGGAGTACCCCTCTCCTCATTAATGTACAGGTAAATTCCAGTTCTAGGAAACTGCCTTTAGTTCCAAAGCCAGATTCCCCATCTGGAATCTTTCCCTGGATTTCAGCTGTTGATACCAAAAGCTCTTTTGATTCATTGAATCAGATCCATCCATCTTTTTGTAAAATCAAGATTCATTTAGATCTCCTTCTAGATCAGACCTGGATTTTTCCTCTGCCACGCTCAGTGTTCCTAAATAATTATTTATCCCAGACCTGACCCTAGTTATGCTAAATGGTGAGACAACCACTGGACTCCAAGGTAAACTGCAGAACTGTTTAATTATGCAGTGTTTCTAACTCAATGTGACTGGAACAAAAATGCATGCCTTTTTTTCATTTTTAGGGAAAAGAACAAAATCCAGGGATGCAGGGTTTGTTTCCAACTCTCCAATGCACATTGCAAATATTGATAGAATAGATCTATAAAATGGTCATGATGCTTGCTTTACTAAGAACCTACTACTATGAATGCCAACATATTAATTAAGATCATTGAATTAATATCAAAATTATTCACCAACACAGTCTACTACTCTATGATGAGGAAAGCATCACTCATCATGCATTATAAGCAGAGAGAAATGTCTACTCCACCAAACATCTTCCCAACACATGTTTATGCTGCACACAAAAATGTTCTTTGGGCATTTACAAACCAAACATTCAGGATAGAAAATTGTAAAATATAAGTTACTTTAGGAAAGAGCTCTTTCATGACCTTGCAATAACTTTTCCCACCCCACTGCACAGGCTGAAAAGCTAGTTATCTGGTGAGCATCTCTTTGGGTTTTCATGTCCTGCCCTTTGCTCAGTGCTTAGCCACACTTTACCTACTCCTCAAACATGGCTCAGAAAATAAAATTACTCCAGGACTCTTGCTCTTGCCTCATCACCAAAACATCTGAGTATCTTCGAATGTGAGCTAATCTTTATTAGTAAGCCCTGCAGCATGAGGGGGTGGTACAATCCACATTTTACACATAGGGAACTGAAGCCCGAAGTGATTAAGGTCAAAAGTTTCCATTACTTTTTTGTACTCCCTGGGACTTGATTTCTCAGTTTGTTTAATACTCTACTTTCTGTCTCCAAAGCTCAGTATGTATTACCTCAGCTTCTGCTGTGAGAACTCAGCACTCCTTCATGTCAGACATGAAATCTCCACCCACACATGCATAATATAAGGAGCACCCAGTTGGTCATCACCTCTGACAAGGTAGCTTTCAAAAATTTGCCCAGCACCACACAGAAATTTTGCGGCAAAGAGGAGTATAAGCACAATTTCCCAGGGCACCATGTGACTGCCTTCACCACATGCTGTGCTTGCTCTTGGCACAATCTCTTTTCAGTGTGCAGCTTCAGAACAAGACAGTAAGCAAGGTGGAGGTCCTGTACACGTGGGGGATGTTCTTCTCTCTCTGCCTCATATCCCTGATTCCCCAGGACAAATGTATTAGGTGAAGGAAACAGGCATTCCTCTGTATCACACTTACTGACTTTAGTGTGCTTTAGTCTCAGGAAGAGCAATAGAACTGTGGGACAAAGGTGACAGGCACATCCTATCTATGGTGTAGAAATGGCAAAACTCAATGAGTGGGAACACCAAACCATGCTCAAGCACAGACTGCAGTGGGGCACACAACGTCTATGCCCTTTTCATTCCTCACTCCTCCTTGTTCATGGTTGCACTTGTTTCTTCCTATCCCTCTAATTCTGTTGCCTTCAGCTTTCAATCTCCATTCCTCAAGCTTTGCCACCAAGTTCGTTTCCTTGCTTTACCAAGTTCCAATCTTCTTTTAACCTTTTTGACTAAGTCTTCACCACTTCAAAAAGTATAATATTGGACATTTTGTTGACAGCCTTCACCTTCCCATTTTCTGTTTTCTGACTCCTCATCATAGCCTTTCCCCATGGCTCCTCCTATCCATGTCCCACCCAGTTCTTCCTTTACCTGATCTTTTTCCCCTCTAGTCATTTCCTTCTCTCACCCTGCATTTTAGCTCCTAGGAGGAGCTTGTGTTCTTTCCATCACTTATTTTCCTAATCCCAGTTTATTTCTACATTGACGAATGAATTGACTGACTGGATTGCTTCCCTTCTGCAGCTTCTCAGCTCCCTGTTTCCCATCTCCTATAAGATCTGTTCTGCATCCACAGTCTCCCCAGCTTTGAAGCTGAGTATTCTCCAACTTCAGCTGCCAGCAATCATCACCAAGTCTCAACTATTACTCAAGTAACACCAGGCTCTTCCCAAGTCACTGATATTCCCCTCTTCTACAAAGCCTGCCAGCAAGACAAAGGGCGCAAAGAGTATGAGACAGGGACAAGTTCCATTTTTTCGTTTACAAAGTCTTTGTGTAATTATTTCCCCCCACCTTCATTTGGACTAGTGGGGAGCTGAAATTGTAGAAAGTCCAGCCTTGCCCTACAGGTCCGGGCTGGAGCAAACTTTCTCTGGATCACACTGCACGGTTGCACCTGGTGGGCAATATTTGATCTGTAAGGTGACAGGGCATACTCCATCACTGTGGGGAGCACACAGATACAGGATGAAAATTTACTCCATCTCTGGATGAAGTTAGTCTGGTTTAATGTAAGAACAAAAAAATCAGTAAAATAAGTGTTTTGATCTGTAAGAAAATGAAGATTTTTCTGTTCCTTTTATTAACCTGAAAAGATTATAATCACCTGCACTTTTACTCATTAGAAAACTTGTCATTTCCACTTGCAGCATTGGAAGCATAAAAAACAAAGGGCACAAAGTAGAGAACAAGGGGACAGTGCTATAGGCTCCTACCTTTTAAATAAGGAGCCTTTGATTAGTATTTTGGGATGTGAGGAGTCACAGGCTCTTTTTCTACATCTAGTATCACCAGATGGTACAGTTCAGGGTATGGTGCTCCCAGCCTTGTATGTTGAGTCTCGCCTACCTTATTCAGCAAAGTTTAACTCTTAACTGGAATAGCCTCAGTAAGATTTCTCATTGTTAGTTTATGAGGAAACCTAATTCCTTGGCGCTTTCCCTCCTACCTCAAAAATAAAAAAATATTTAAGTGCAGCACTTTGAACAAGAGGGACTGAAAGACTCCTTCTTCATACTCTGTGCTCCAGCATAGTTTGCAGGTTTCCTTAATCATCAAGAAGGGCAAAGGCAAGGGAGGTTTGCCCGTGTCTTCACCTGGCCTTCCATGGCAGAGGCAGGAACAGCAACTTGGGTACATGACACTTCCCCTAAGCCACTGGGCAACAGGGGGAATTGCTATTTCTGCTTGCCCTCACCCTGAAGACAGGAGGAAGTATTTGATCTGACTCTTGACAGTTTCAGGTCAACCAGAGCATTCTTCTTGAATGGCAGGCAAAAAGTGTCTATCCACAAGTGCAAATAGCGGTGGGTTTGGGCTGACATTTCTTTGAGTGGCAAATGGCACATCCCCCATGAATAAGTCTTTTTATTGCAAGGAATCAGGTTTCTGCTCCTAAGACTGGGTCATTAGATCAATTTAAATAAAAAGTTGGTGGCTGTCCTAGGGTGACGTTACAATGTATCCCCAATCGTCTGTTGGGTTTATGCTGGATATTACACTCTGTACCTTCAATATTGGCTCTGAGAGTAAAAACGGGGGGGAGAAGGGCACAGTTTGTTTTCAGAAACCTCTCTCCACCGGACTGGCCTTAAAGAGTGGGAGTCAACAACACACAGACATGAGATGGAAAGGGGTTTTTTTCCTCTCTTTTTTTGCTTTCCTTTTTAGTTAGTTAGTGTAGCTTAGCTGAGGCTGAGAGGCTGAGAAGCTTCAGTTTTCTTTTTTCCCTCTTTTTGTCTTTGTTGTTGTTGCTGTTTTCCTTTTTTCGCCTTTCTTTGGAATTGTTCAAACCTCTTCAGACTGAGGACCTGGGGGGGCTCCTGGGGGAGCTTGCACCTGGGACTCACCAAGATCTACCCTGTGCAGCAACTTTTCCCAGCACCGGAGGCACTGAGAGCGGCGCAACCACCTACAGGAGGGACTTCTTTCCTAATTTGTTATCTCTCCAGAGTGGAATGAATCTCTTGTCATCTGGTATTGTTCAATTTATTGTGCTGGGGAGTGCTTTGCCAGTTTAATAAACAGGTTTCTTTCCACTTCTCTCTGAGGAGGTTTCTCCCAAACTGGTTGGGGGAGGGGAGGGAGGGCTCCATAGGAGGTTTCCTCCCAAATTTGCCCTAAACCATCAAAGTGGCATTTTTAAAAAAAGACAAAATTACATATTTTTTTTCTTAGCCTTGTCCCTAGAAAAGAATTACCTATTTTAAGTCAGGCTTTCCCTCGTTCTCACCTGTCACCAAATTCACTGTGGAGCTCAATCTCTGATACATTTATTTATTTTTTTTTAAAGGGGTTGACAAACATGAAAAAGACAGGAAACTGGGTTTCAATACCAGCAATGCTGAAAACTTCAGTAAACTGTTTTTGCCTGACTGTGGTTATAATTAAGACATAAGATGAAAACACATGCTCTAATTTCATTCTTGAGAAACCAATCAACTTTCTCTTAATGGTAACAGGGCTGGCCTAATATCAAGCAGATTCAGTGGGTATTGAAATAAGGCAAGAAATGGGTAAGTGTGCGTAGGTGCCTCTAACCTGCTAAATGCTCATGCAGTGGTGAATGTTCAGCTAGGGAATTTACCTTTGATAAGCAATTCAGATGTTAAATTAGCTCTGCACTACAACAGCATTGTGGGAGTTTTATGCACAGTTCAGTGGAAGCAGACAAACTATTTCAGGGCTTCATCAGAATCGTGCAGGACTTCCCTGGAAGGAGTCACCCTCTCTGCCTGGGATGGCTCCGGTATTAGGAAGTTTCTCCAGTGTTTCAAGACTCCTACTTTGAACTTTGAAGTAACAACAAAGCTCTGCTTTGGCCTGTTGTAAACTACTCCCAGTATGGTGCCATCTGTCCTATCTGTAAAAGAACTAATCTCTGCAGAACATAAGGTTGGAGATAACCCTGTTTCCATTAATGTCCATTTAAAATACACATGCCAAGCAGCCAAAGGGGGACAGAACAGATCTTTCTTCTGCAACCTCCACAAGAATCTATCACAAAGGCAGAGTGTGCAGGGATTAATTCCTCCCTGGACCTCTAGGGGTTCAAAGTACTATAGAAAGAGAATACAGATATATCATATAGTTACCTGCTCCCACAGACAATGTAATGGACCAGCAGCCAGAGGAGTAAACCATCATAGAAGCACAGGGACTCCTGGAATAATGCATGCTTAGGTCGTGGCCTGTGACCAGGAATAAATAACAACTGTTGTTTCAGGTGGAGAACTTTTATAAAACAGATGTGTCCAGGCTGAGTGTACTTGCAGGGGCATGATGAGAGTGACCATGTCAGAGCATAGCTAACGAGCCACTCAGATGCTGACATGCTGTCCCTAGGACTGACAATCTTGAAGGATCACTAGAAAAGCCTGAAGCTTATCATTCAATTTGATTTTCCATCACACTGAAGTGACTCAGAGTAAGCCCCTTTCAGGATACAGTTTATGAATCATGGCAGTTACTGATCACAATGCTGTAAAAACCACTGGATATGCTAAAACAGATACTTCCCTGCTGAGGTAGCAAGAAAGGATGATATCAGGGCAGACAGACTTGATCTTACACTGCCCTGGCTACCCACAGAAGCAACAGCAGTGGGGTGTTCAGTGCAGGCAGATCTGAGCAGCAGGGACGGGTGCACCCACAGATACAGCCTGCAGACTTGCTGTGCAGTCTGCAGCAAGGGAGAGTATCCTGACACCACACTTGTAAGAATAGAGAGGCACAAAGGTTCAAAGGATTTGTGGGGAAGAGCTGAACAGCTATTACTGAGTGTGTCAAAGAATTCATGGGGAAGCTGTGAGAACCACCCACTCTGTAAATACTGTGCCACAGTCTTTGTTCCTGTTGCTTGCATTTTGCTGCCTCTATCACCTTATGATTTAGCCTTCTCAGTTCCATTTCTCTACCATCTGTGTACTCATATGTGCATAGATACATATTCTTACTGGAGCATACAGCCCATGCATTACTTAATAGAACAACTGCTGTTTACACACATATTCAGCATACACTGCTGTGTGTTTCTCAGCAGATGATGTGACCCTGGGCACTCTTTGATACACATTCTCACTCTCTCTTTTTTTTTTTTTCTTTTTTTTTTCTTGTAAACAGTTACCATCCCTGAAATGCAAATGTTTCTTTGGGAGAATATCATAGCTGGTCCTCAGAGTATACCAAAATTATTTATTTAGTCCAGGACACAACAGGATGCCATAAACCTGCTGAAATTGCCAGGGAAAACCTATGTAGGCAGATGTAATTGACCTCACTGAAACATCTCAGGCCAGAGCAGGCCTTTACTCTAGTAACAATTCCCATGGAATAGTTACTGACTGTGGGCTCCTTGTTTTTCTGCCACAGGTTCTCATGAAATTTCATGACAAGTTATTTGAGAATTAGCCATAAAGTTAGTGTTTCCCTTTCATCTGTTTTTAAAATGAACTAGTTTGGGCAAAGTGCATAACCATAAAAGGGAAAAAATGGCAAAACAGCAGAAAGAGGAGGCTGAGGAGATCAGGACAAGATGTGTGCTGGCCTTCCTAAACTGTTTGACTCCTGCTCCACAAACCAGGCATGATTCAGCTAAGATAAAGCAGTGCACTTTAATTTTTGGCAATGAACTTTCAAACTTTATCTTGTCCACAGTGAAGTATTTCCTTCACTCCATCTTTAGATATTATGCAAAAGCATCTGTTTATATTTTTTTTTCAACACTTATTCTTCTGTATGGAGAGGACTTGGAAGATAAATTATTTTGATGACAATGGTGAGGAGCTGAGTAGGACTTCAGCAGCTCTCCCATTAAAAAAAAAAAAAAAGGTTTTGCAATAGAAAAAGCAGATTTCTGTAAAACTGGTCTACCAAATAAAGAAATGCCTTCTCTTAAGTGTAAGGCAAATTCATCAGTTCAGTTAGAAAGCATGAGAAATGCTTTTGGACAATGAACTATTACAGACATACCAAAAAAAACTTAAACCTCAAAAGTTGCCTGTCCTGGACAGTCTGGACTCCATCACTGCCCACTCCATATGAAGAAGGTCAACACAGAGAGATGCATTTACATGGTCCAGGTAATCCAGATCAGCCAGTCCTTTGTTTTAATGCTCTGGAACCATGTGGACAGAAACAATTACTTGGGGTGTTCCACATACACCACTGATGCATATATTTCTATAGTATCTCCTAGACATGGTATACTACATTTCCTGTATGATTCTCAAATCTGTCTGGGACTACTTTCATTTCTCTCCACCTGAACGAGTATTTGTAGCAAGCAGCAACAATTTTTGCTTTTGAAGCATCAAAAATTACAAAAGTGGAAGCATATGACATGAAAACACACTGCCCCTATGTACACAGATGAAATCTTAAAAAATCCTCTCTGTGAGGTTAGGAATCAATGATTATGTTAGTCTTACTAACAAGTGCTGTCATGGCAAAAATGGGGAGTCCCTTCACTCTGAAATCAGAAGAAAACAATGTCTTTTTTGAGCTAAAACACATGATCAGAGTCGCCTCGTGGACATTGACTAAACCCATGTTTACAAAGCAAAGTCACCATTTCCCTGATGGGAGATGACTGTTAGCTTTTAGGAAAAAAACTATGAACTCTGTTACTTAGTTCAGCATATGCTGGTAAATTCCCATGTGTAAATAAATATCCTTCTTTGGAGGTATTTTTCTTGTGGAAATTCTGGCACTGCTTATACAGGGCAGATAGATTTTCTCTACATTTGGAAAGCTGACTTGAATTTCTGGCCACTTACAAAGCCTCTCATGTTATTCCCCATGCACAGAATTTGCTCTACACAAAGGAAATGCCTTTCCTCAGCTTTTGAAAGTTCAGGAATGAATTTACTTCCTCATTGTCACTGAAGGCTGTGAGCTTTGAACAGACCCGGAATGTAGTTAACCTCTTAATACACAAGATTCTGAAACCTATTGAATGCTTAGTGCTTTTGAGGTAAAACCCCAGTTGAACAGTTTGGTTGAGGGTGTGCCAACTGAGATTAATTCTCCCATCCAAACTAGTAACTCTAAAACAGGATTTACAGTAAGCACTTTTGGTACCAGACCCCTCATACGATTGTGTTCTCTTTAACAAAATCAAAACAGTCTGTTCCACGTGGCAGCAGTTACAGAAACAGAAACAGCCCAAGATGCTCAACAGACTGTGCCCTTGTCTGTCAGATTAAACAACTGTGAACATAAAAAGCCAGCCAGAAGCATTCACCAAATACTGCAGAAACTGATATTTCTTGGCTATTTCTCCACATTTAGATTATTTGGGGGAAATTACAAAAATTACAGAGGAAAAGACTGACAAGCTTCAGGCTCTATGATTCATGACTAAAGATTACCTTCACATGGTCACTTTTTATTCCCTTAGATCCTCCCATGTAATTCCATCACTAAGAGCTGCTGAGAAGAGATATTTCCATCTTGAGAGAAAACAGTATCAGCAGTTTTCCCATTTTGTCAAGGGATTACAGTCACTCATTCACATATGCACCAAGTTCATGGAAATTAAACACTATTCAAGATAGCTTTACCGATTCTAAAGAGTGTAAGGCTGGCTTAATAAATGGAAACATAGGTAACAAAATACATTATTGGACATATATAAAAGAAATGAGAACAGTTTGCAATTAATTTTTTTCCATTCAGATTATACAAACTGCTTATATTTTGGGAGAAAGAACTTCCAGTGAAACTAGAATTCGCTGGGAAAGGAATACAGAATGCTAAAGATCTGGAAGACTGGCAAGTCTGCTGAACAGCAGGTTGTTCTATCTAAGAAAGTTTCCTGACTGCATTACATGGTGAAATTCTTCAAGGAACAGGGGAGAGAGGAGTAAGAGCTTTAAGTGAGCAAGTATTCGTTAGCTGCATTCCTTGACCCTTCCCATCCACTCCCAGAGGATATAGCTTTGTGCTAAATGCTTACTTCATACCTAAAGTTAGAATAGCTGATCATGTCATCAGATAGGAATATAGAAAGGAAAATAACAGTAGTCCCTGCTTGATTTCACATGAGGCATTATCTTTAGCTATTTATTTGTTAACCAATTGCTGATTAATGGATGCTGAACTGCTGGCTGAAGCAAACAGCTCCAAAACCAGACTCTGCTTTAGAGTTCTCTGCTGTGGTGTGCACTGGCATTTTGGCAGCACAGCAGTTACGCCAGCCTAAAGATCAAGTTAAAAGTTACAATGACTGGGCTCGCACTACCTAAACCCAGCCACTGCTCTCTGCATTAAGGCAGTTTTGGAAAGCAAAGACATCCCTGTGCAGAATCCATTCTCTGCAGTGCTCTCTATGAAGTGCTTTATGCTTACAACCCTCAACCTAAATCAAAGACCATTCCGACAGTAGTAGTTCACAGCTAAATGAAGTCTGCTACACACGGATGGTAACTCTCTGGAAGCAGGGACCACACTGCATAGTAAATAACCATGTGCCTAGGTGTTAAAGTCCAGCAAACACAACACAAGAAAATATTCTATTCCAAAGAGTCTGCAGTCAAAGTTAAACAAGCATGATAACAGAAAAGTGTGAGGAAAGAAACATTTACAAACTTACCATACACCTGAGAAACTGAGGTACCAAAATGTAAGCCACAACCCCAAATCCCACAAGAGACTGTAACAAAGTGCAGGATGGAAAAGTATTGGGAACAATACAGCCTGTTTCTATGCTCTTTCCTGGACAGCTTCTCAACCCCTGTGAGAAACAAGGCAGTGAGGTCAATGGGCCTTTGATTTGGCTTACTTCTGCTGTGCTTACTTGCCTCCGTTTAGCCATAAGTCTAGTCCGAGCCTGCATCAAAATCCACTGAAATCACTTTGCTCTCCTAAGCAGAAATAATCTTGGTCTTCCTCTTACTTCTCGCTGGGGCCTTGTTGGAATTCTCTGTACTGTGCTCTGAAGAGGGTCAGTAATGCTGGGCTGTGCTGCTGTCTCAAATGTAGCTATACATAGCTATGTCTGCAGTTCTTTGGGGCCCTGAGCTTGCTGCAGTATCTACAGACATCAGAGGAACAAAAAAAAGTTACAAAGATTTTATCATCATCGCTTAGACTTCTTCATGCATCTCACAGACAACAGTGCTGAAACTTACCTCCAGACCAGGAGGTAAGAATGGTTAAGGCCAATCTTTTGTGTGGTTAATGACATATTTAATTTCCTTACAGGTAATAAAACCTATTCTTAAAAATGTCCAGTGTGTGCCTCCATAGCTCATTTTTTACACTGTTTCACCAGCCTTAATGGGAGAACATCACCCTTACAGTTAAACCCTCAGGTTAACAAAAGAGGCTAAGGCAAGATTTGAATTTTCAGCCTCTTTGAAACAACAGCAATTCCAGCCCTTCACTTCTGACACTTCTATCACAGATATTAAAGAGAAGAAAATGAGCACACATACACACACACACACACACACAAAAAAAAAAAAAAAAAAAAAAATTCTTGGGAATCTGCAGTTTCTTTTACTGTATTCAGATAAGTA
This sequence comes from Rhadina sibilatrix, assembly GCA_013400275.1. Classification (NCBI taxonomy): domain Eukaryota; kingdom Metazoa; phylum Chordata; class Aves; order Passeriformes; family Phylloscopidae; genus Rhadina; species Rhadina sibilatrix. Next base: position 536,581 of record VWYO01000533.1, on the reverse strand, counting down.
TAATGGAAAAAAAATCACAAAACCAGGTCAACTCTTGCTATATAAGTGGCAGACATGATTTGGGTTTTTTGGGTTTTTTGTATTGGGGTTTTTTTGTTTGTTTGGTTTTTTGTTTGGTTGGTTGTTTTTTTTTTTACTGTCATTACTTGATTGTTTAATAAGCACCATCTTTCTGTCTGATAGATGTTTAGGGGATTTTCTCCCCTCTCTTTCCTTTGCACTGACAAGCTCTTATCACTTCTCCACCAGGAAAAGAAACAACAGAACAACTCCTGGAAGACAGACGTGCTGAACTAAAGCATGACCTCAAGCACTGCTGTTGCATTAAAAGGGATTTCCCTTTAATGATCCTTTTCCTCCCTTCTAGATGAATCACACCTCTTACAGAATTATCTGATATTAAGACACAGCAAATGATTGAACTATTAAAAGTCTGAATGTTACTATCCCTAAATATTACTATAGTCATCATCCTAGCATTGAATATTATGTGAGTACTGTCTTAACTATGAGTCTTTCCTAGTGCAACCCCTGAAACATTTGGCGATGGTGTTCTGAGCACTCTGAGGTCTTGGTTTAATTTACTGAGCACGAGCTACTCCTTCCTGAACAGTAAAAAGAAGCGAAGAGAGATACAGAGATATAGAGCTGAATGGGGCCTTGAGAGATTTCTTCTTTCTCCCAAGTACAATAAAGAATTGTTATTGATTGATGTGCATAAAACTGATTACTTAAATTTTCACAGTAAATGGATTTTCTGCAATTCCCAGTAACAGCTTTCTCCAGGGTTATACAAATATTACCATTTATAAGGGTGGACTGTTTTACCCTTACACTTAACCAGAATGTAGATAGCTGAAAATTAAAGTATTTCTTATTCTGTCCTTAATGCCAAGAACTTCCCTCTTCCCTCAAGAGATACAGACATGCCTATATACCTAAAAATATCTGTGTACATGTATGTAGTTACGTGTGTATGTGTGCATATTTACACACACACTTCAAAGAAGAAAATTTTCCTTGACTTTATACATTTGTATATATGTTTATATTTCATAAAATATAAACATTATACCATAAATGATGAGATAAGCTATAGGGTATAACTACAAAAAAAAAAAAAAAACCAAAAAAAAAAAACCAAAACAAAAAAAACCACCAACCCCCACCAAAAACAAAACCAAAAACAAACCAGAAGCCATTCAGAAAAGAGGAATGTATATTCATGCATTCTACAACTACAACTACTGATGTTGTACTGATGTTACTGATGTTTTCAATGTATTCCCATACTGCTGAGGAGTTATGGTTGACAAGACAGAACTTCATTTTGTGCTGTGCAAACTCAGATCAAATGAATTCCGGCTATCCTGCTCAGACCTGTTTGATAAACATCAGCTGTAGCAATGTGCAATCTAATTTCAGTTTATCAAGGTGTAAACAGTAATTATTAATATTCAGACGTGCTTACCATTTAGAAAACAAAAATAAGCTGTTGCTTTTCCAGGTTTTCCTGGGTCTCAGTATCTCCATCGTGGCTAGGGCTACTTGTTAATTTATATGCTGCAGTTTCCTATACAAAGCAGGGTACAAGTCTGCTCTTTTTTCCCTACTTCCTACCTTAGTTCATCATTCCTACTCCACAGTGAAACCCTCTATCACTTCAAGTATTCTCTGTAAAACTGTGACGGGCTGGGCTTCATATCACATGAGAGAAATGTTCTGGATAATTTTTTTTTTCTTCTCCCTCTGATCAGATCACTTCAGTAATCTGCTACATCAGCTCCCATGAGAGGACAGGGGAAAAAGGCCAGGAGAAGGGAACAGCAAGGTGCTGACAGAAACATACACGGTGTAAATCACAGCACAGATGCTGCTCTAGTTATGCAAGCAATCACTCAGGCCCAGTTCCCTCAGGCATCCAGTCCCCCCTCAGGCTACCAATCATTAAATGTGGTGCCTTCCTACCCAACTATATTTTCCAAGGCAACAGAGAGGCTAGGGGGACANGAAAATTATGTGAAAATAGCACATCGCTGAAAACCAGAGTCTGTATCTAAAATGAGGTTTTCTATAGAAAAAAAAAAAAAAAAAACCCACACACAAAACCACTCTAAAACAAACAAAAACCCCCAAAACCATACCCACAAAAATCTTTAAAAGAAAACTCTCAAAGGAGAGGAGGACAAAAAATGTTGGAAAGGATTATTATTTTTCCAGCCTGACTTCTTTTTGAAGAGAGGCAGAAGAGAAGGATGGCCTGCTGTGCAGAGCCAGCACAGGCTGTAAACCCTGGGAAAGATCATGTTGCCACATAACCCTGCTGTGTGACACAAACGCATGATCTGAGCCAGCTGCTGCTACTGGAGGTGAGGTGAAGGAGTTCAAAGCTGAACTCTTCCAAAATCCACCTGTTCTCTGAAGGAGTCAATATTTAAGATCTGATTTGAAGGTGTGCAGCAACCCTGGATTCTCATTCTGCCAATGGGAGGAGTGGATACTCAGGAATAGGCAGGAGCTCATCATCTGGGAAGATGAAGACTTTTAATACTGCAAGAAACTTTGTTGCACTGTATTTCACTTCTGAATGCCTTCAGATTGCAAGGAACTGCCTCTTTTCCAGCATATATCCCATCCATAAAATATATTGACAGGCCTTAAATATTGGGTTTTTATTCAGTGAGTTATTTCACTGCACAGATATTAGCACATTGTTTAAAGGTGTGCATTAATTGTTCACAATAATTAAATTTTAATGATTCCTACGAAGTTCTAGTTGCAGTCAAGAATTTACAAACATATTCCAATACTAATATGTCCCTGACTTGATAGTTTTAGCCCAAGGTTTTGCCCTTTACCTGCAACAATCTGACCTCGAGCAGGGCTGAATTAGAGTGCATTTAACATCTCCTGGCAGAAAATGCCAGCAGATTGGTACTATGGGGTTACATATTGGCCTAACCTCTAACTGAAGAAATTAAGGCACTCGTGGTTACTTACAATACAGAGCCAAAACTGTGGAGCACATCCAAGCTAAACCAAGAAAAAAAAATAAATGCTTGGGTCTGAAAACCATCTGAAAGAGCAACACTTTCCATGGGACGAGCTCTCGTAATGTCCTGCTGGGATGCTGGGGCAGGGATGCGAGCACCTGCAGCCCGAGACCTGCGTGCGAGGGCAGGCGCTGGAGCGCACAGAGCGGGGCTCCCGGGGCAGCCGCTCCCACCCCGGCGTTCAGAGGCTGCGGGGCACGGCCGGGCCGCCGCCCCGCGCAGGGACACGGAGCTCTTCCGGACCCAGCGACGCGGCACCGGGCCGGCCCGTGAAGCCTGCGGGACGGGATGGGCAACCCCCTGCCCGGGATGGAAAGGAATAAGGAAGGAAGAAATGACATCCCGGCTCCCGAAAATCCCATGGCTGACTCACGGCAGGCGGGGAGCGGCGGGACTGCCCGGCAGCGGCGCCCCCTGGCGGCAGCGGCCGCGGCCGCAGCGGTTGTCACAGGCCGGAAAGTCCCTGCGCTCTGCCGGTGGAAATCCCCGGTGGGGTTTTTTTGTGTTGTGTTTTCAATCTCCTTTTTTTTTTTTTTTTT